>CAJNDV010036540.1:69146-81487 GCA_905221635.1 Symbiodinium sp. CCMP2456
TGTACAAGTTCCGGTGAGCATAAGCACATGAGGAGTGCTGTTGCAATGACCCATCCCACCAGTGCCAATACAATGGTACTGTACAAGTTCCGGTGAGCATAAGCACATGAGGAGTGTTGTTGCAATGACCGTAGCCTGAAGCGTCCTTTATGACAGCACTGCACCGAACAACCCTGCTTCACGAGTTTCTAGATTCTAGATGGCATGTGTGCTGTATGTTGACACCGACCCCATGTCGAAGCATCATATGATATGCCGATAGATTTGATCCTAAAAACTATGCATGTGCCGCAATGTGCCTTCAGTCTTTGCTTAGTTTAACCCTGAAGACTGGAATGAAAGACACCTGCATGTTAGTCTGACGAGAGCACTATTCATCCCGGAAGACATGTTAATCTGCGAGTTTGGCCCGAAATCCGCTGTATGCGTGGATAACTACAGTAGTAATTAATACAGGGACCGGACCCTGAAGTCATTGATCCGAAATTTACCTTGTGCTCCGGCAGTCGTACCGTGACCTCGAAACTCTTGTGTAAGGGACACTGGCGTAGTATCTTGAGCCTGAAAACCATGAATCAAAATCCTGTGTACACGCATGCAGATGTCCAGCAGTTGACGAGACGTGAGTCCTTCGAGCATATGTGCACAGCGGTATGTGGTAGTGTGCATTCAGTAGAGATACACAGTATGTAGGGAGTACAGTTGGTGGCTGTTTTTCGACCTACAGCCCTTCAGCCATCATGTCTTCGAGTCCTGAGCTAGCTTATACATGCCTAGAAACTGCATCCTGAAACCTGTTATTTGCAAGGCTTGCGAAACGAATAACCTGCAATAGAGTGCAAGAAAGTGCGGCGACAACGATCCAGGTCCCATCATCGAAACAGAAGCTTGAACCTCTTAAATCCCCAAGCCAGCCATCAAGAATCAACAAAACAACTCCGGTCTCCAAAACCTCACAAGCTGATCAGACCCCCCAGCCTCAACCCCAAACGGCCTATAAACTCTATGTTATCATATACCGTCATATACCCTTAAATGCCTAAATCGCGAAAAGCTCCAAAGCCCCTGACCGGAAACTCTAAACCCTGAACCCCAAACCCTAAACCCAAAGCCTAAACACTACACCCTGCATGAACCCGAAATAAACCTCAGACCCCTCCAAGCATGCTTTGGGCTGAGCCTTGGGCCAATGTCGCCCCGGCGCACCTCCTTGCAGGCACCGGGAGTCAAGGACTAGGAATTTTATATTCGTCTGGTAGTCTTATATTATTACTAAATCTTTAACAGCAGTATGTCAGGTCACTTTTGAGAAGGAACTTGATTTACCGTACCAGAATAGGGATCTATAGTAACATAGCACTGTTTCTTTATTCTAGTAGTTTAAACTAAATCCCTCGACCAGAACCCAGTAAGGATACTAAAGGCTGAGGCGCAGCGAAGTTTTTCGGGCTCTTGGTGTCTGAAGAGTCAGTTTCGTTGGGGAAGGTGTGAAGACACTCGACGGGTTCAGAAGAGCTTTCATCCTTTGCGTGGCTGCATGTGTGTGTGTGTGGAGGGTGTCAAGATATCATCTTCGAAAAGAAGCATAAGATGCTGAGGTGTAACGTGTCTGCACGTAGGAGCTAGCGACATCCCATATTTATAACAACACTAACAAGTATAATAACTGTCATCACAATGGTCATAACAATGATGGTAATCAAAAAAGTCTTAAAACCATAATCGTAACCGTAAAAAATCGAAAATAACCATAACAGTATGAATGAAAACAACAATAATCACAACAAGAACAGCGTTAAAGTCCTAAACCCTAAACTCTAAACCCTATAAAGAACCCTAAATCCTAAACCCTAAACCCTAAACCCTAAATCCTATATATATATATATATATATATATAAGCCCGTATCACCACCATCCTCAGGCCCCCAAGGCTTGGCGAAAGCGAAACTCGTTTCTTTGCCCTTCGTGCCTCGCGCTGCCCGGACGAATGCTTGGGTTGACTTTTCGGGTCTAGGGTTTAGGGTTTGTGGGTTAGGGATTAGGGTTTGTGGGTTTAGGGTTTGTGGGTTTGGGTTTAGGGATTGGGGGTTCGGGTTTTGGGATTGGGGGTTCGGGTTTAGGGATTGGGGGTTAGGGTGTAGGGATTGGGCGTTAGGGTTTAGGGTTTGTGGTTTGGGTTTAGGGATTGGGGCTTAGGGTTTGTGGGTCTGGGTTTAGGGTTTGATGGTTAGGGTTTAGGGTTTGTGGGTTTGGGTTTAGGGATTGGGGCTTAGGGTTCAGGGTTTGTGGATTTGGGTTTAGGGTTTGTGGGCTTGGGTTTAGGGTTTGTGGGTTTGGGTTTAGGGACTGGGGGTTAGGGCTTAGGGATTGGGGTAGGGTTCGGGGGTTGAGGCTTCCGTTTTATGAGGCAGCTAGCAATCATAAAGACGCCGAGGATTGGGCAGCAACGGCTATGCTTCTAGGCCAAGGTGTAATGCCAGGCGGGATTTTCGGACAGGTCTTCCTGTCCTTCATGTGTTGAGTCGGCTTCTTTGGTACGACAAGCGCCCTAAACCCTAAACCCTAAACCTACCTCCAAAAGTCAGCCTTTTTTCCTTTGCTGCCGAGGAGACTCTTCGCCCCCGGCGAGTTTGGTCGGGGCACCACACTCGTCCGAGTGCCGCGGCTGCGTATGGGAGTTTCCGACAATTAGGGCTACCTTCTTTTGGGGTCCTCATACTATGGATCCTACTATTTAGGGTACTATATTGGGGTCCCCTATTTTCGGAAACCCCGTATCATGTCTTGGGTTGTTCATGGCTGTTCTTGGGTTCTCACCGCCTTGGCCGCAGGCCGCATTGGCCGCCGAGTGGTACCAAGTGCAGTGGCAGATGTAGGCTGGACACGGCTTTGCCCGCAGAACATCGCGAAACATGATAACTATATTGAGGGTGTAGTTGCACTCCGTATGACTTGTTTAAGCATTAAGCTGATGTGGTGTGCAAAGTACCTGTTGATGCAAGTCATTCCCAGGAATCAGCGTTTAGACGCATCTGCTACGGCAACCAAACGCAGTCGAGAATCGACCCGTCTGAAGAGTTATCACGCATTGACATTTTGGTTCTAGTTTTTGTCGGGTGGAGGACCGCTGGAAGTTTCCACGAGAAGAAAGGGGGTTGGTTGTGTCTCCTGCATAAGTGCGACGAGCTTTCGGATCGGCGCAGTAGTTTTCGCCTTCAGTGAGCATATGCGCGTGTGCGTGCGTGTGTGTGTGTGTGTGTCTCATTCTCTACGTCTCGGTATCTGGTAGTTCGCTCGCTGATCGATAAGTACAGCCGTGTACGGCTGGAAGTATTCATCTTAATCCAGATGCCGATTATGAGGCTTGCTAGAGAACCAACTTGCATGAATCCACAGTCGGGAATCCTGCCGGGAAGATCTGGATTCGGTTTGAGGATCTTACAGAAAAAGCATGGTGTTTGACAAAGCATGGTTGGAATTCAAAGCTTACACGACATGGATTTTGTAATACTTTCCGTCCTGGCACAAAGTTTGCCCCAACGACACGAAGATACAACAAAGCTGACGCCGATCGTGCCTGCTGTTGCAATGTCGATGCGTCCCAAGGTTTATGAACGAATATGAATTAAAGACTGGGCCTGACCCTGCAACCTGCCCTTCAGGAACCTGGCATCGTGTCGGCCGCCAGGCGCTCTCGGACTCTTTGTCCCATGCAAGCTCGTGATGAAGTTTGTGCAGTTGGCCTTGGCATTGCAAACCTGACTTCGTGGCACCCTAGCAAGGTTTTGGGGAGTTACAGGCTTGGTCATTTGCAGTCGAAGGAAATCCGTGCGGACTACCGTGGAGTCAAAAGCACGGGTTCCCTTAAAGCCCTTGGGGATTTCAAGAACCGACAACCCCCAAAGCCCCGAATTCAGCGGCCTCTTCTGAGTTCCTTGTTTGAGGCCTGCGTTGGTGCTATGGGTGCCGTGGTCGCCGCACTTCTCCAGGTGGGCTCAGGTTCTCTTTTAGGGTTTGCAGGCATGCAGGGCTTGGGTCTTAGGGCGACGTGGGTGCTTCGAATCTTCATGGCTGGGAGGATGGCCTCAGGTGGTGCTTCGGTCTCGGGGTGCTAGGTTTGGGTTGGGGGATCCGGGGCTTAGTGCATGGGCTGCTTTGTCACTGTTCGAAAGCCTAAGACCACGGCCCAACATGTGTTCGAACAGCAATCATTGGGCTCAGAAGCCAGAGAAGCCAAGAGGGAGTACTTTTTTATCCAAAGACGATCTGATTCGCAGCTATAAAGAGTCCTTTTACAACCCTATAGTTTCTGTAACCACAGCTAAACAAGGAACGCTTATAGACACCGAACTTCACCGAACCCTAAACTTTTATTGCCAACAGGCTTTCAGCGAGCCCGTGCTCAACCGCGTAGCCGTCAAGCGGCTGCGCGTCTTGGACGCCATCCGGGAGGCCGGATGATCTTTAGATGTATAATATGTGTATATATATATATATATATTTATTTATTTATTTATTTATTTATTTATAGACATGTACACTGTGGAAGCACTGTATATACATACACATCGTGTCTTGTACTTACACTGGTGTCAAAACATGTACAACATGAAAGCAAGTATAACTACGTCTCATGTTTGAACCATGAGCCAGTAGGCTACTGTATGGGTGACTGGGCTTCAATACTGTTGTTCCGGTTATTTATCGATATCTCGTCGTATTGCAGTGGTTATGACGTATGACCATGACGACACAAATTCCGTTTTTTGGATCTCTACTTCCGGCACAAATAGTCATGCAGACTCACGGTAGGTTATGCTCGTGTACCTTGTGTCAAGCTAGTGGCATTTTGGTTTTCATGCTGTCGTCTTGCGGAACAATAGAAATAAGTGGTTTAAGCCTGGCAAAAAGCCCAGTTTGGCTTGACAGTCTGTGTAGGGCAGGTCACTTGCAGGATTTTATTTGGTGGTTACGTTGTTTATCAATACTTTGCACATGCGTTCTGTATTGGGGAAGAGGCAAGCGGCGCGAACAAAACTGTCAGAGGGTGCTGGGCCGATACTCGGAGGTGCCGTAACTAGTTGTGAAATGGGAGTTTCCGAAAACAAGGGGTACCTTGTTTTGGGATCCTTATAATAAGGATCCTACTATTTAGGGTGCTATATGAGGGTCCCCTATTTTTGGAAACCCCCAAATGGAGCATTGTTGCTTGAGCTGCTAAGATGCGGCGGACGGTGTCTGTCAAGATGCTGCTGCGTCGATGTTCCTAGCAGTCCTAGCAGGTCCTACTCCTAGCACTTTGGCTGCCATCGTTACGAGGCGTCACTAGCACTGGACAGAGTTTTCAATGACTTACAGACATACGTACATACATACATACATACATACATACATACATACATACATACACACATACGTAACATACATACATGCACACATACGTACATACGTACATACAGAATATGTACGTACGCGTATGTATGTAGTTTATTTCGAGATTGTGTCTAAGGCTTGTACTTGTACGCTTGTTGTTGTTGCCTGTCTCAACCTATTGTTGCAATGGTCTGCGCAAGTCGACTATTCATGCTTCTTATTATGTTATCATACCACCAGTCCACGTATGTCTGAATTAGTGCAGCTTTGCTGTTTGAGCTGCGGTCACCTTCAGCCGGTGGAAGATTTCCACGTCGGGCTGTCGGATCTCATAGGCAAGAGGGCTTCGGCAGAAGGGAAGATCAGCAGGCACAAGGGGTGGAGTTTCGGGTGCAGGTCTTGAAGTTGTTTAAGGTTCTGTGATGTCAAACAAAGGATTGGTGTCGAAATGATGTCGAACCCGACCAGGATAAATAAAGAACATCATAACAACTATGAAAAACAACAACATCTACTTATGAATGTCGTCCTGAAGTTTGCCTGCCTCCGTTTGATGCTCCGAACTCCCTTCAACCATCCTCAGCCCAAGGAGGGCAGATCAAAACTCGAGTAACAAAGCGGTACTTTGGGAGAACAGCATGCAAAAGTCATTGTGAAGAGAGGGTTTACGGTTTAGGGTTTAGGGTCCGCTCAACGAGGGCGACTTGGTGCGCTTGGAACCTGATCTTCATGCTGCCTCTGGAGTGATGTGCCTGAACCCCGTTCGACCCAAAGCCCTAAGGGTTTAGTCTAGGGTTTCTACCCAAAGCACTATAAGGGTTTTGGGTTTACAAAAGCCCAGCTTCTGGAAAGCTTGTATTGTAGGGGCCTTAATAATTAGAATAGGGTTTTGGGGCCCATTATACTATAATTATACTAAGGAACCATCCAAAATACTATTGGTAATTATTTAGGTGCCTATATTTTATATTACCACCAGGTCCGCTTGATCGACATCCTCCGGTTCTTCCGGACCGTCCTCGCAACGAATCTCTTGAAGTTCCCTTTCTTCGAGGTATGCACCTGAGACGATGATGAGACGATGATGAGTTTATAGTATGTCGTAATAGACTACATCATAAGACTATAGCCAGCTATGTTACGCCATAGTCAACTATAGTCAACTGCAACATAGACATTTTTACTATAAGCAACCTGAACATACTATAACAAACTATATACCATAATATACCGTAATGCACTTCGATGTGCGAAGGCAGTCACAGACAGCTTTGGGTAGGGGGCGCGTGTGCGAGTGCCGAATACGGCGTACATGGCATCATGGCCTTAGACAAGCCCTCTTTAGGGGTTTAGGGTTCTGGGTTTAGGGGGGTTTAGAGAGTTTGGTTATATACGTCCCAGTGCAGTGCCACATCCCCTTCAGATGGCAGGAGAGGTGGTGCCCTAGGAAGGGCATTCTCAGGTGCTTTCTCTTTCGCAGCTCAGTTTAGCTTGTAGGGTGTATGGATCCGTTCGGCTCCTTTTGTGCCCCCCCACGCTCCGGTATACCTGTCCTCACGTGTTTCACTTTGTGGTTGACTGGACCGTGAACCTGCTCAGTTCAGGGTTTAGAGCAGGAGCAATTATGTATGTGTACAAGTATATGTGTATACATGTATACCCAGATGATGCATTGTATTTTTTATGCATATATTCGTGGGGTCCAGTAAAACGATCCCAAAGCCGTTTTTGTGAGGCTGTGACTGCTTTGTCAAGCACGTGGACGTCGCAGTCTCAGCTTCCAGAACATGCTGGTGTAAACCCTACCTTAAGAACCCCAAACCCATCTTTTTGTAGGTTCTTATTATAAACCCTAATAGGGGATTTATAGGGACCCCACAAAAAAGTAGGTTTTGGGTTCTTAAGGTAAATACTAAGCCCTAAACCGTGTCAGCCTATGGTGTCTTCGGATTGATGGCGGTCATGATAAGGAAACCTTGGCCCCGAGTTTCATAGGTGATCCTGACATGCAGAGTCACCTTCAGGGGAGGTATCTTGCAGCAATGGCACCTTGCTTGACGCATTTGGCTTTGTGCTATCAAATGTGCATGCGTTGGATGCGGGGGTCCTGTGTTCCTGAACACGTTGAATTGACCTATGACAATCACACCTTCAATCCTCTTCACCATTTGCCTGCATGGCGACTCCGACTACACACGATCACGGTGATGCCTGCAACGATTGTTCCTGGTCTCGCACTTTTCGAAACTCCGAAAACGGTTCAGTGCCATGGGCGCCATGGCTCTGCCAACAGGGCTCAGCTTCTTCTCACTCCTCCTGGGCGCGTTTTGGCTGCACTTGCCGAAGCCAGGGGGTGAATTGTGGGGCCATGGAGTTTTTACCTCAAACACCAGACCTTAACCCCACTTGTACCTGTTGCTAACCTTAGGGCTGCGGTATGCAAAGTCTGTGGAGCTTTAGCCTATCGGGTTTGATCTCGTTAGATGCGATTTGGGGATTCTGGGTGCAGGATGAGAGATTTGGGGTGAGGTTTCGTGGCCGTTTCGGTTTTCTGGTGTGGGATTTGTTCTCGTTTATGCGCATCTCTACCCCCCGAGTTCTGACGGAGCCTTTGTTTCACTTTTGGTATTTCTTTAGATGCCTTTTATTCGGAGCCGGCCTCCGGTGCACAAGGAATGGAGCCTGCCCTATAATGCCAAGTTGCCTATACGCCTGTAGAGTACGTTACCGTGCCTAGGCCCCAAGGCCATGGGAAAGCATCCCATTTTCATAAAGGGAGCTGGGCTTCTACTATGCAATACTTTATTTTATGTTCCATGCAAATCCCAAAGCTGTGCAGGTCGCTCAGGCGGGGATCTACCCAGACAGCCATTGGGACTTCTCCACGGAGTTGCTTGCTTGCAGCGCAGAGCTCGTGAAGAACATGCTCTGGCGGGTGCACTGTACTCCTCATGTTCTGCACCCGATGTCATAATTCTGAGACAGGAAGAATGTCTTGTAGTTGAGGATTATAGACACAAGGGTGATCATGTGTGGACCTTAACAGTTTGCGTTTGTGTTTCGACTTCCTTCGACTACCCGGCACAGCCCTGCAGCCCGTCATCGGACGTCGATTTCGAAGGGTCTGTCTACAGCAGGCCAACCTCCGACTGGACCATACTTGGAGGATCATGGGACTTAGTAAGTAAGGTTACAAGTCCCCTAATTGTGGTTATAAGTATAGTTACCCTAATTATAACCCTACTTACTAAGTCCCATGATCCTTTAAATACGAGCAAAATGTGCCAGAAGAAGAGTCCAGGGGGGATGGACAGAGGTTTCCCCCTCGGGATCTCATGGAGAGTTCAGGTGCTGAGCATGTTCTCTAGAGGTGCTTGCACAGTGAAAGTCAACTGGGAGTGTTTGGATGCTGTTGAACCGTAAACCCGAAACCCCTAACCCCAACCCCTAAACCCGCAACCCGAAACCCTAAACCTGTTTCTCATCCCCCCCCCCCCCAAGAAAAAACCTCCTTTTCACAAGCTCCAGAGCGAACTCTAAAGTCAGAAAGTACTGCAGGTAACACCATCATTGAGTTCAGAACCCTAGAGTAACTTGGGGTTAGCATACATTGAGGTTATGTTTACCAGGTGGGCAGGTGCTCATACTATCCCCTCCAACAGTCCGTGTATTTTGACATGATTCTGTAACTCATGTGCCCAAAGGGTTGAAGACCCCTCATCGAAATCCTGTTGTATGGACGCCTTTCTCGCAATCATCAACTGCTGAGTCTGGGACGGCGTGGGTTAGAGTTTCAGTGTTGTCTAAATTTAGGGTTTCGGGTGTTTTACGGTTTTCGGGCTTATGTAGGATTTGGGTTTATAGGGTTCGAGGCTTCAGGCTCCCATGAGCCGAAAACACTTCCTCTACGTAGCTCTCAGGCTCACTGCCGACAGCGCAGATGCTTTCGTGAAGGTTCGTCCCTCAATGCATGCCTTGTGGGAGTCGCGAGTAGTCATACCTAGCCAGTATCATAAAGTCTTTCTGTGCTGATATCATGTTGAAGTCTTACCTCAGCAAATACAATCCAGCCTCGATGGTGCTTCAGAAATGCTTTGGTTCTTGCTTCACCTGCAGCCGTCTGATACGCTGCTGCTTTTCTGCTGCCTTTTTGTGTGATCTGGGATCCCTGGGCTCCGCATGATGACATCTGGCGAGAGACGTTAGCTAGCTGTTGAGTTTGACATCCCTTCACTTTTGGGACCTGCTTCGTTGATATATGATCGTCGTCATACCGTACTCACCTGATTACCAAAGCAGCAGCAACAACAAGCAGCATCATTTTAAGGATCACGCCCACAGGCCAGCAGTGGGAGTGGGCGGAAAACATAACTGCATGTAGCACTGGACGCGGTAGCAGTGGCAAGAGGAGTATGCAAACCGTTAACCAGAGGATTCGCAGTGGTGCTAAACAGCAACGGACAGCCCACAACCTCACCGAAACTCTTTCACATTATATGAGGGTGTCTGAAAATAGGGGACCCTTGTATAGTACCCTAAATAAAGTTAGGGATGACCTTGCCCATTTTCAACCGCTAGACCCCCCCCTATGGTTCAAACCTCATTCCATAACTACACCCCAATTCAACCCTCTAATTTCACCCCAAAAACCCCTCCATACACCCTTATCCAAAAAAAAGCACCTTCTCAACCTTCCACCTCTCCAACGCCTCAACCCCTACACCCTTCCAAAATCTCACCGAAAGACCCCCACCTAGCAACAACCTTAACCCCATTACCTGTATTCACCTTCAAAAATCCCCACCTCAAGAACAACCTTAACCCCAACCCCTACACCCTTCCAAAAGAACACCTTCAACAACTCCAACTCCCAAAACCTCAACCTTCTCACCCCAAACTCCAACCCCTGAAAATAGGCAAGGTCATGTTCGTAGAATTTAGGTTGTCCTATACCCCCCCAAACCAACAAAAAAAACCTATTCCACCCCTTCTCCCGAAACCCCTAGGAAGCACAACCTAAAAGGCATAGGTAGGTCGATATAAGCCTGGACATACGTCTGACCGGAATCATCATTGACGCCGACCACGACCACCACAACGACACCTTGAAAGGACCGAGTCATGTGTGTGTGTGTGTTTGCGCGTGTATTTGCCTGTTTTGGTGTCTCATGCCTATAAGGTAGTCGCACGTTGTCATGACTTCACTCCTCGTGTGGTGCGGGCTCAGCCAGCTTTGAATGCTGTAGCAATGGCTGAGAAACGTTCGCTTCAGGATGTGTATGCCTTGATCGCAGACTTGGACAATGAGGCTTACAAAAAGGCGAGGAAGGCCCTGAGAACAATGCGTCAGGTGGCCACGGAGGAGGCCAAGGAGGAGGCCAGGGAGGAGGCCAGAGAGGCCATGGAGACAAGACAGGCCTTGGTGGAGGCCATCAAGTCGTCCAATAAGGCCGTGAAGATGGCCGAGAAGTCCATGGAGGAGGCCATCAAGTCCAAGGAGAAGGACGAGAAGTCCAATGAGAAGATTGTGACCTTGTTGGAAAAGGAAAACTTCAGACTGCTTCGCGCTCTCTCCCGACACCAGGCGGTCTTTGCAACGCGGCCTCTGCTGGAGCACGGTTTGCAAGAATTTGGGAAGTCATTGCTGTGGGGTAAGTGCACAGCGACCTTTTTGTGCCGGCACTTCGCAGACACCCAAATCTTTTCGGGCAACCGCTTCCAGGAGGCCGCCGAGACGAAACTGCAGGAAATCCGGGAGAACTTGGAGCTGCAGGTTAGTTGCACAAAGGAATTCAAGAACCACCTCCGGACGCTCTATCCGAAGCTGTCCGAGGACCACCACGGACTGGCCGGGTCAGAAGAGGGTGACGGATTTGTCATAGAAGGCAAGAATCCAATGACGAAGGCAGCCGCAACTTTGATGATTTGCACCCTTCGAGAACGCCAATTCCTGCAAGGCATTAGGATTGTAGTAGCTTCTGATGACGGAAAGAACAGATATTCTATCACCAAGCGGGGCGGTCTGAAGCAACGTGGTGGCACAGAGTTTCACCGCCAGCGGTAGGTTCCAGCCGCAGCTAACAAGGTTTGAGGGCTAACACGCCAACCCTGGATGCGCAAAAAGCCCCGCCCAGCAGTGCCAAAATGTAAGTGCAGAGCCGAGTATCCTTTCTGCAAAGCCCTCCTTTTAACAGAAGTAAGCATCTCCCCCGCAGGACGCATTCGTCTTCATCGCCTACCGCCTCCGTGGCTTTCAAGGTTTTTGCGGTTTAGGGTTTATAGGGCAACCGCCCAAGACAAGGTAGATAAAGGCTTCAGGTTATGCAAAAATATACAGTTTTCTAGAGAAGGTTTAAATCTACTAGCAAATCCTAGGGAAAAACAGACATAAAACAATAAAAAATACAAAATGAATAGGAAAACACAAAATCAAAAAATTCCAAATAGCAATAGGGCATATTTTCGGCAACCTTGTTTTAGACCTTCAGTGACTCAAACCTTATTTACATCAATGCCTTCAACATGGTAGCAATTCTGCCCCTGTTTCTTTTTTTATATCATTTTATTATAGTTATGGTTTATTGTTCTAACTAGAATAATTTAGGGTTCAACCTGGAATGGTTCATGGTTCTGGCAAGAATAATTTGCCATTCCAATTAGAATACATTGAATGTTTTTAGTGTAAAGCGACGCACAACTCACTCGTAAAACAACAAACAACTTACCCGTAAAACGACGCACAACTCACTCGTAAAACAACAAACAACTTACCCATAAAACGACACACAACTTACTTGTAAAGCAACGAACAACTTAAATTACACCCTCAATAGCTCAAATCGCAAATAAGGTCTATCAATGCCCTCAATATAGTAGTAATGTTGTCCTAATTTCTTTTCAATCTTTTCTACAGTATATCTATTGCTACTCCAATTACTTACTCTTTCCTTTTCGTTTGGTTTCCTTT
>CAJNDV010036540.1:90058-104466 GCA_905221635.1 Symbiodinium sp. CCMP2456
ACCCCGATAGAAACCTCAAGGGAGCGCTCAACCCTGGAGGGAACCTCAGCCAGAGGTCCATATATATATATAATATAATACAATACAATATAATATAATATAATACAATATAATATAATACAATATAATATAATATAATATAATATAATATATAGTATAATATATAATATAATATAATGTAATATAATAGAACATAATATAACTTAATATAATATGATATAATATAATATAATATAATATAATATAATATAATATAATATAATATGATATGATATAATATAATATAATACAATATAATATAATATAATAAAGTATAATATAATCGAATAGAATAGAATAGAATATAATATATATATATATATAGAATAGAATAGAATAGAATAGAATAGAATAGAATAGAATATAATATAATATAATATAGTATAATATAACATAATATAATGTAGCATTGTGAGGTTGATGCGCCAGGGCGCCCTCAGATACCAAGTGACGTCATGCAGCGTCGCATGGGTTGGGCACCTGTAGGATGTGGATTCGATAGCACGTGAAGTGCTGAGATGGCTTGCTTATGTGCGTCGCCGTCAGTGGCGACAGATCTGATGCTAAGGGGCTGTGCCAAGCTTGCCGGTCGTCGGAGGCTGCAAGTTCTTCAAGCGGAGGCTGCAAGTTCTTCAAGCAAATCATGGCTTCAAAAAAGGCGCTATGGACACCTTCGGACAAACTGTTCAAACGAAACCCTACGGCATCAAGCCTGATAACTGGCAAGCCCGAACTTGCTCATAATGTGATGTACTATGAGACTGTAGTGTTATATGCCGTAGTATAACAGACTACACTATAGTATGCATTTTGCATGATATACTACATTATGATGTGTAATGCTTAACTTGATATGCTATACTCGCCGAAGGCCCCAAGCCCGAAGCCTTGAAAAGGTGATGCTTGGATCATGTTCCTCTCTGTCGGGCTGTCGTGTCTGAAGCTCGGAAGCCGGGGCGTGTTAGCTCTGTGTTGGATGAAGGGCAGGTCATATCATAAGCGATTAAGTAACGATGCGAATGATTCATCAGGGTACGTCATAATAATCGGCCAAATAATACAAGTCTAAGGCTTCCTACGAGCCCAGCGTGCCTAAAGCGGTGTGATCCATCGAAGATCGCTTCAGAGCCTTTGAGCCGTAAACCCCGACAGAGTAGCTTCAGTTCGCTTGTATTTTTCCGCTTCTCAGACGAGGTTCGGTTCGCGCGAAGAGACCACGACATACTTTATGACCAGTCCGCCGTTTTGGGTTGGGGGGTTTGTGGGTTTGAGCAAGGTGCTCTTTCCATGCTCTGTATGGGGCTTGCATTGTGATGCATAGTCCAAGGGTTGGCAGTTTCAAGTTGTGGTCCTTGCTAGGCTCCTTCTTTCATGAGGCTATTGCTTCTTACTGTATGTTTGTGTATAGTGCATTATGACTGTATGCTACGGTATGTATATGCTAAGCGGACCTCCGAGACGAAATGGCCTGTAAATTCTTCTGTTCCGGATCTTCGACAGCTTGCCGGGGTCTTGAGCTTATGGCCTGCTCCATGCACGGGTCAAAACTAAAATAACTAGAGTAACTAGAGCAACGTTGCTCTTTCAGCGGTTCAACAGGGATGAAATTCTGTTTGGTTTTGATTCCTTGCATGTGTGCTGTTTAGGAGGTTTGGGACGTCAAGTAAGTCTGTTCACTCTCGGGCTTTGAGCCTTCACTCTCTACACGTTTATAACACGTAGAATGCGGTCTTTCGGTATATTACGGTAAAGTAATATTAAAGAACCTTAAGGAACAAGTGGAACACCATTTTGCTTGTCCCGAGGTTTGGCGTCGGCCCCCGGGAACGAGCTGCGAGCGTGCCCTACTTAAGACGAGGGGTCCACGCAGGTGATCTCCCTTTCGAAAGTGCCGAACCTCACTCACGTTGTGACGCTTCGTGGCCCCGGCATCTTTAGCACCGGAAGACTAGAGGAAATTTGCCTGATGCTCGGTCGTCGTCCCGTAGCAATAGCATGCAGAATTACCATGTGTCAGGCGCAATCGCAGAATGCTCAACAGAGCGGGAGGGAGAAGGGAGGGTGCTATCAGAGATGCCCAAACTCAAGCACCGGTGAGGGATGGTGTTAGAATCAGCAATCCAAACTAACGCCCGGAGTTTGACTAGCGATTCCTGAGCCCTTGCCCCAAAAAGCATTCAGTGAGGGTTGTTGAGGAATTATGATGAGGAAGATGGATGCCGACTTGTTGAAAGGTACCGCTTGCAGCCAAAGAAAACCCGTCTGCCCCCGGCGCAATTCTTCGAGGTTCGGAGACTGATTTGTTTCCATCACGATCACCAGCATTAGTAGTGAGCAGTATTTTCGCCATTTGCATCATCATTATCATCATGGTTATCCCCATTATTGTCATCTGTATCTTCTTTTGTTTTCCATCTTCATCGTTTTCATGATCACCAGCATCATCAGCACCATCTTCACACTCATCTTTACCATCATCATCGCCCCATCTTCAGGACTATCACTGTTTTCGTCATTGTAACCACTAGCTGCATCAAACCCCTTACATCAGCATAGCTGTTAGATCGTTGAGACACAGTATAGTACAGTACCTGCTGAGCCGTCACCACAGGCATATGTGAAATCCTCAACATACTCAGCCTGCTGGTCCTGAGAGTTTGGATATTTTGTGCCGAGCAGAAGCCTCACATCTATTGCCAGATTCGGATTCAATTGCCAAACCCAATGTTTCTCACAGCTGCATGTCCACGATGACAGAAGGTGCCCTTTGGAAGGCTTCATGTTTGTCTTTATTCCAACCACGCACCCCCAAGCCCACATCTTTGTTCGAATGAAAGGGCCCGAAACATGAACCCCTTAGTTGGGATGTTGAAAACAGACACCAATCTGTCATAAACTTTCATCTTGGCCTTGAGTTGACCTTTCAGCCGCGAATCCTGTAAAACATAGGAACTCTGCTGAAGTCGCAACCTGAAGCCGCTGACCTGGGAAGCTTGAAAATGTAAAGATATATGTGAAACGAAGACGCCTGAAGACTACAAGTGACTGCAACGCAATTTTCACCATCCTTTGAGCCATCTAGAGACAAGCGTAAAACGCTGCTAAATTCCAAGGCCGGCACCGGCTCGATACCCCCAAGCTTCGTAAGCCTTACGCCATTTACACTTCTAGAATTGAGTCCTTGCCAGTTGCAGCCCTTCCTTCGTTCAGCGGTGTGCTGCACTTGGCCTTTGTTTTTTTTTCCGATCAGGGGTGTCTATGAGTCTGACGATGGGAACCTCAATCTTTTTGGGTGAGGGTTGATAGGGCTTAGTCAGATATACGGGTTTCGCGATGGTATGCAGCCTCCCTGTCACACAAAAAACCGTTGCTGCCTTTTTCTGGAGCCCAAGTAACGCGAAACCTGCAGCCTCGGCACAGCTTCATTCATCGTTTAATAAGATTGAAGGATAGAAAGATAAATAGATAGATAGATAGGTAGATAGATAGACAGATGGGTAGATAGATAGACAGATAGATAGATAGATAGATAGATAGGTAGGTAGATAGATAGAGATAGAGAGAGAGAGAGAGATAGATAGATAGATAGATAGATAGATAGATAGATAGATAGATAGTTAGATAGAGAGATGGATAGATAGATAGATAGATAGATAGATAGATAGATAGGTCGATCGGTAGTTAGATAGATCGATGGATAGATGGATAGATAGATAGATAGATAGATAGATAGACAGATAGATCGATAGATAGATAGATGAGTATATAGATATATATGACCAGAATTATATGTAGATAAGTACATATATATGTATATATATATATATTCTGTATGTATACTGCGCACGGCTTCGAAAAAGCGCTGCGGATTTCCCCAAGGCTCGGAGCCTTGATCCCAGCCACAGCGATTGCCTCGGGCCAGTTCCTGGTCGGGGAGGCTGGGGTGGCGTTGACGGCCCACAGCCCTGGAGAGCCCTAGAAAGCAGGAGGTTCAGGATTTTGGGTTCGGGGCTTCGATGTTTTTAGGGTTTAGGTCCAGGTCTTGTAGTTTCAGGTTCTATAGTCTGAAGTGTCTGAAGTTGAAGCTTCTGCTGGAACTTTGAACCGCAGCAGGCGGAGGTGCTGCTGAATTTATTGCACCTCTCGGCTGTGTGGCCGAACGCTCAGGTTGCCCGGGAAACGAGCTTTGGTTTGTGCCTGCTGATGTTCGTCGATAAGTATTTTCTCCGTGTTTATAGAGATCTATCATGCCAGTAGCCATATCTAGCTATTCTGCAAGAGCCAACAGTAGATGCGGTGGCAACAATAGCAAGAGTAACATGTCAACGGCAACGAGGTGGTAGCACCGACAGTACTCAAACCTCAGGCTGACCTTCGCCATCGCATCTGCAAATCAAGTCGCCTAAACCGTAATTATCACCCCCCAGCAGCCCGGGAATATTTCAAAACCCTCTAGCACCGCATGCTGAAAACCCTTAGAGCACGAAGCACCGAAAGATTACTAGTCAGATCAACTAGTGACTGGTGCTCTCCAGCTGGGCTCGTAGCATGTAAATCCTAGAAGGGTATGCTCGTAACAAGAAGAGAGGGAAGGGGGAAGGGGCCTCGAAATACCAGACCTTATAATATATCTTTTGTCTTATCCTTTGTTATATAACTGAACATACAAGTTGATCTAGTGTTTTGTCATATTCTGTTATGCTACATCTTATGATATACCATTTCTTTATTGGCTTCGGCTATATCATATTTGAGCAGCCCAGGCTCATGCCCAAGCTCGTCGCTCCCTTCTTGCTCTTGGCGCTTTGGGTCGTCCTCCGCCTCGAGAGCAGCCGGCCCTTCGGGGGAGAACTTGGGGAGGGGGGGGGGTTGAATTTAAGATAGAAGCCTAAATATTTGCGTATACTATTTTGGGGGCTCCTTACTATAATTCGAGTATAGTGGACCCCCCAAAACCCTGATCTAATTATTAAGGCCCCTACATTAGAAAGTTTAGGGTTAATGGGGTTCACGGAAAGAAAGTTTTGAAAGTCTCGGGGTCTAGGGGCTGAGAAGAGTTTAACTTCTGAGTGTGCAGGGTTTAGGTAGGTTCAGCGGGTTCTTCGGCGACACAATATGGCTCAGGGGTTTGATGGCTCGGTTCTTCGGTACACGGTGTTTCGGGAATTCCTTGTCATTGGCGGTATCAAGATATGGTCGCGGACCTGAAGAGCAATCGAAACCAAGCCACAAACTTAAACATTAAGGGCAAAGCCTCCAAGCTGTGCAGGCTCAAAGATCTTGAAAACGCGCTCCGCACCTGCTCTCCCATTCTACCCGGTGCATGATCCAGTAGATGCACTTAGCACCCAACTGCCAGTAGGTATCGATATCCTGGCTGTGGAGTTACGAGATTCCTGAGATAGTTCCAAAGCCTCCAGCTGAGCTCTCACCATCAGATTAAGGCGGCTCCGGATGTTTGAGCAAAAACCTTTCCAGCAGGTCCGAGACGAGCCGATCCCAAAGCCATTTGGGGGTTTCCGAAAATAGGGGACCCTAATATAGTACCCTAAATACTAGGATCCCTATTATAAGGACCCCAAAAGAAGGTACCCTAATTTTCTGAAACTCCCATTTGAGTCCAAATTCCAAGTCAACAAACCCTTCCGCAGAGCGCTTTCGCTTTGGCCTTTACTGGGCTTGCGTGTGCAAAACGCTGCTAAACCCTATGCACTTAGCACCCAACTGCCCTGGATCCGAAACCGACAGTGTAGGGGCCTTATAATAATTAGGATAGGGTATTGGGGGTTCCTTCTTATGAATATAGTATCATATACCCCAAAACCACATTCGCCCCTTCTTTTTAACCGATCCTGCTTTTGCAGGCAGTACTATGACCCGTATGCGCGGCGGCGAATGCTGCAACGCCTCCGGTCGGATGTCGTCGTGGTGGACAAAGGGCCCAGTAGGCCGATCTTTGTGGGTTTAATGTGTAGGGGCCTCAGTAACTAGGGTTTGGGGGTTTAGGGGTTTAGGGTTTAGGGTTTGGGGGTTTAGGGGTTTAGGGGTTGAGGGTTTAGGGATTTGTGTGGGGTTTACCCATAGGCCCCATAGTAGTTCCTTTTTGGGGGTTCATATTTTATAGAATCCTATAAATAAGGTAATCCCAAGAAGGAACTACTATGGGGCCTATGGGTAATGTAGGGGCCTCAATAGCTACCTATGCCATTTTTGGGGTTTTCTTAATACAATTATAGTAGCTTGGTCGGTTTAATGTAGGGGCCTACATTATTACCTATACTATTTTGGGGGCTCCTTCTTATGATTATGGTATAGTGGGCTATTCTAATTATTAAGGCCCCTACATTAGAATAGTTTGGGGTTTAGGGTTAGGGTTCACGTTTCAGGCTTTGGGTTCAGGGTTTCGGGTTTACGGTTTAGGTTTATGGGATTGTTGACGTTAGATCTTATACTTGGGGGCCTCGGTGTTTCTCCAGGAATATTTAGACTTTCAGGATTTTTAGGGCATCACGTTCTGGTGTCGGTTTCTGTGTCCAGCGTTGCATCGCATTTTTTTCGGAGGCTTGGTCAGGTCGCTTGTATAGGTCATCCTCGAGTCTGGTATACGTGCCGAAACTCTAGCCATCTAGGCTCAGCTAGATTTCGGTCGCAGGATGCTCTGCGGCTTTCGGCGGTCGCACCGGTCAGGCATTTCACTTTCGGGATCTTTGAGGTTCATACAAGTGTAGGCTTCAAGCCTCCGATCCCGAAGCTATTGTGCTCATAGGCTGGAGCCAAGCCCCAAAATAACATCTTATGCATTCATGACGTCTGAACATCGTTAAATGGCGCGAAACTCTGAAACCCTAAACGTTCGATCACGACATCCCTAATTACACTTTATATGTAAACCCTGAACGCTGCAACTTGAAGACTGCCCCACAGCAAGCACGACTCGACTCGCCATGCTTTCCCTCGGGAAGGTCTCAGCGGGCTGCGTCGTTTGCAAACACTGATCCGGCGCTGATTGTCCAGGCTGTCTTCCGGAATGTTGGGAATACTAAGGACTGCAGTTCGGCATTTCCTTCTGACCAGACACCAAGTCATGCGAGGGATGTTCGGGAGGATCGGCTTACAACGTATGGGACGTCCTGAAATGAAAGCATCTTGTTTTCGAGGGGGGGGGGGTTCCTTGAGATTGGAGTTTGGGCTTTGCGCTTTATTAGGCTCTTGGGTGTTAGAGTCTAGGATGGTAGTCCCAGCCATGGCTATACCCTAAACCCTAAACCCTAAACCCTAAATCCTAAACCCTAAACCCTATACATGGTATAGTGCGCGAAACGGGTTGAGAGGTGCTGAGCGGAGCCTGATCCTCCAAACCCAGGCTGAGCACTTCCCCCAATGCGTCCAAGTACTAGTAGAGTGTGTGCTTTGAAGGAGGCCAAATACCTATACTAGGGTTTAGGGTTTAGGGTTTAGGGTTTAGGGTTTAGGGTTTAGGGTTTAAGTACCTACTATAATGGTACTTGGACCCTTTGGGTTCTATAAGCCTTCTTTAGCGAGCCCCAAACCCAAACTCAAGCTAACCAGGCCCTTGTGTCCAGCCCTTAGAAGTTGGGACCTAGGACCCTGAAAGGTGCCCTGGTGCTCGTAGCGCTGAACCTTGCAGCGGGTAAGAAGACTCCGCCGAAGGCACTAGGAAACTCAAGGTTTTCGTGTGAAAACTCTGCCTAACCTTGCACGGTCTAAGGCCTAAGGTCCGACATCTTAGGTAAAATCCTGCTCGAAAGAGCGTGCCGCAGGCGATCTCGGAGTCCGATCCCGACGACGGCGGAAGCGAGAAACCCAGGCCGCTTGCGGGACTTGTTGATTACGAGGCTCTGCAAAAGGCTCCTTCGTCTCTGCGAGTAGGGGAAGAGCACACGGTCTCGGTTTTCTGAGCTACGAACCGCGTGTGTGTGTGTGTGTGGGCTCTTCACGATCGGATGGTGGTGCCTCTTCGTGAGAAATCACTGCACACGCAAACGAAGCCGTCGGCTGAAAGCCTACTAATTTCTTCGTCATTGCTTCAAAGTCAGACGAAGGATGTGAACCTTGGGCGTAAACACTTAAACCTTTAAGGCCTGTAGCCCCACCATCTTGCCCGCCTTCGACTGGCAGGAGGGGTCCTTCCGGCAAGTCCAGGCCGAGGGTTGTTTCGGTTTTGAAAGAATGCTCGGTTCCGAGATTCAGACCGTGCAAGCTAAGCGGCAGGAACATATCTAGGCGCGGGATATTGCTGGGATCTTAAAATGTTGTTCTCGGAAAGCCATATCAGCATTCGGTGCCTCTTCAGTTTTCATCCGAACTCTACGCCCCGCCGAGTCGTGGAAAGACTGGGCACCAGAATCGCATGGCTGAGCGAATTCATTCGTGGCAGGTCTGTTCCGTGCTTCTTTTCTGTGGCCCTGCACGTGTCTTCTCATACGTCTTATCGTGAACTGCATGTGTCTTGCCATAGATAACATCGACGGACAATGTGCAATGTGCAGCAAGCCCGATTCTCTTACATGCGCAATGCTGGCAAGCAGTGGGAATTTCTCACGAAGCGGTGCAGATCCCTCCTTAATAATAGTTGTTCTCCTGCTCTGAATCTCTACCCGGACCCATGCAGCGAAACCTGGCTCACGAGGGACACCGTCGTGTAGCGCTTGTGAGGGCTCTGCACTCCTCTTGAGGCTTTCAGTGGGGTTTGCTGTGCTCGCCGATCTAGTCCCTTCGCTTAAAGCTTGTAAGATTAGAGAAGATCACTCCCTGGATGGTTCCAGGAAGGAGCCAAGCAGCCAATTCCCGTGGCTGCCGTTTCAAAAAGTCGAGGTTCTATCCACACATGAGCTCCTATTGTGTTTGGAGCGACGCCTCAGATTGGACAGGTCGCCTGACGATGATGATGACGACGATGAGGAGGCAGGGTCCATCCTTTCTTGTTTGAAGTTGTGCATGTCCACCCGATTCCTTAAGCTTCAAGTTCACCTGCAGCAACTTCGAAGGATAAAAAGAGGTGGTAAACGCACCAAGAGACTTCTGACGCAAAACCGACGAGCACTTTGGCTTCAATATCCAGGCCACGAAAACGAAGGAGGGGGGCCTTGCATTGATTCTGTCCCGCTTCGGGGGGTCCGAGAGTCAAATTGCCAACTCATCTGCCTTCGCAGAGACTTCACAATGCGAATCTCTCCGGTGGACCTCCAATGCTAAGCTATATGCAGCACCACGAGGTGAGAAGAGCCGGCTTGGATCCAGGCTAATGCACTTGCCCTGGGCGGAGATTCGACACAACTTCGTAGTTGAGCAGTGGGTAGCTTGTACTTTGCTTGAAACTGATGGAGCTTTCAATCCTGCTCCACCATTAAGAGATTGTTCTTGTTTGCATCAGGGACCTTGGCAACTGGGATAAGGTGAAGTGCAGATGTTGTTCCGGGGGTGTTGGGATCCTTTCATCGTCTTGCAAGTCTCTTTCGAAGATCCACCCGGTGAAGAGAATCGGTCTAGAGACTAGCTGCACCGCATAGCTAAGTCGAGTCTAACACCCCTGAAACCCATGGCCCGTTCTGGGCCCAAAAAGCAGGCATCCAAAATTCGGCAGAAACCGAGACAGCAGGTGTCTGAATCTGCCAGGCGCCAGCCGCGCCTGGGTTTGCGGAGGTTGCGCGGTTTGTAGCACCGGCTTGGACCCCGGCTTGCTTGTATTGTCTCGAGGTCCATGTACCCTGCATATCGTTTACTTACAGGCCTTGACTGGCTTCCTATGGGTTCCGATCAGTGACATGAGGGCTGACACGGGACGAAGTATATACTGTGTGTGCAGATGGATCCGTCGGGAAAATCTCGGGGTTGAGTGGTGGACGCACGGGTTGGTTTGGCTTGTGATTGCTTCGGAAGAGACATGGAGCATAGTGATAATATGATAAAGTTTGCTTCGGTGATTTTATATTATCTTTCCAGGGATTCAGGCCTGTAGTGTTTCGTTTAGGCCGAGGGCCTGGCAGACGCCACTGTTGCCTGCCGTGAGTAGTACATAGTGTTTTCTGCCTACATGCTGGAATCGAAGGGTGTTGATTTAGCCCGGTGCATCGATGATCTGTACATACATGAGGGCTCAGGTGCAGTGTTAGTGGGATCAGGTTGAGGCGTGATGTGCTCTTCGGAAGGTGACCCGTGGAGAACAAAGCACACTGCTCAGCCATGTGAAGGGCGTTCCGAACAAGTCATCGCAATGTTGGTGTGTTTATGTTCGCGTGGCGAGTCTCCGCAAAGCTCTCCGTTTTTGCAATCGGAATTACGGAAGCCAGACGGCCCGTGTTCCTTGACCTCATTCGTCATGTCCACATTTGTTTGAAACTCTTATATTCGACACACAGACATGCATGTATCCGTGTTAGCAACGGACCCTTCTTGCAGAAACATACGCCGAACGCACCGTAAACCCCCCTGATGCCCAACACCCGAGTGCCCTAAACCATCCTGCAGCCCTAAACCGGTGTATAGATATATCATACCATAGAGAGATGGATAGGTAGATAGATAGGTGGATAGATAGGTAGATAGATAGATAGGTAGATAGATAGATAGATAGGTAGATAGAGAGATGGGTAGAGAGAGAGATACATAGATACATAGATAGATAAAAAGATAGATAGATAGATAGATAGATAGACGGATGGATAGATAGATAGAGATAGACAGAACGAAAGATAGATGGCTGGCGAGCGGTAGAGGTAGGTAGGTAGGTAGGTAGGTAGGTAGGTAGGTAGGTAGGTAGGTAGGTAGGTAGGTAGGTAGGTAGGTAGGCAGGCAGGTAGGTAGGTAGGTAGGTACGTAGGTAGGTAGGTAGGTAGGTAGGTAGGTAGGTAGGTAGGTAGGCAGGTAGGTAGGTAGGTAGGTAGGGGTCTGTAGGTAAGTAGATAGCTAGATAGATAGATAGACAGATAGATAGATAGGGCCGATGTGGGTATGAAGAACTTAACTCCCGAAATGAGGTTGTAGTATACCCTGAAGCCTTATGCTAACATGTGAAGGCCCTTATACGACACCTCATCAAACTCGACATAAACCCTGTTCTAAAATTACAAAGGTCCTTATTGCATGTCCCTCCCTAAGTCCTGCTGCGTCGTCATTGCCAACTCCTCGATGACCTCCGTGGACAAAGCTTTCCTCGGTAGGTCCAGGCCTCCCTTTGTGGGGTTTTCGGGAATGTTTGTGGGGATGCAGGGCTCTATCGGGTTTAGTTACTAAGGTTAGTTTAAGGCTGACTGTTGAGGGTCAATAAATGTGGGACATGAGCATGAAGTAGTGGAACCTATCGCTATAGCCTTTACAGAGATGATAGCATAAAATGCGTCTTTTCGGGCCCGTGCCTTCGTTTCACGGCCCGAGCTCAAGGTGTGTGACCGGGCTGTGGGTGTGTAGGGTTTACGTGTTGTGGCTTTCATGTTTAGGGCTTGGGGTTTGGGAGTTGTTTCTGCTTTCAGTTTAGGGTGTCATGCCGGATCATTGCATGGGCGGATAGGACGAGGCAGCAGGAAATTTCAGCAATGGTTGTTCCAAGGTTACGGTGCATTCTCTTGTGGTGGTCCGGCTGTTCGCGTGAGAGACCAGACAGCTAAACTCCACCATCCCTCCCTCTTTTTTTGCCTTCTTCCCTCCCATGGTGAGGTAACTGGTAACTTGTATCTACCCTATGCTCAAAGACAGATATGCCAGTGTGCCCGCTCCCGGAAAGACCCTGTAGCTCTGAACTCCCAACACCCGAAAGCCCTGCCGTTCCTATAGGGTTTAGGGTTTAGGGGTTTAGGGTTTAGGGTTTAGGGTTTAGGAAGCCCCCCGTTTTGAATGCCCGAAATCCTGGGTTTTCGAGGGTCAACCGCCCAGTGGAAATCCACTTTCAGACTCCCAGCGGGTCGGAAAAGGGTCGTTCAACAAAAAGCTTTGACCTAACCCTAAACCTAATCCCTGAGATCCGAGAACCCTGCACCATAAACCCAACCCTAGAATTCGGAAGACATCTGCGAGCCCCTCCAGCCCTAAACCCTAAACCCTAAACCCTATCAGCCCTATAAACCCTAAACCAACAAAATCCGGGAGCCCGATTCCTAAAATCCTGAACCTGAATCCCTAAACCTAAACTCCCGGAACCCTGACGACTTCTGTGCAGCGCAGTTCCCTGCAGCTGGCGGCCATGGGGCCTGCCGCCTCGGTTTTCGACAGCTCCTCGTGCCTTCGGCGAAACTCCAAGTTTTAGGGTTTAGGGTTTAGGGTTGAGGGTTTAGGGTCTAGGGTTTAGGGTTTGGGATTGTCGACGAAGCCATACTCGTGGCCATAAGGTTGTGCATGGTTATACTGCAGCGATTACAAGGTTACCAGGGCTAGTGTAAGGGGTACTGCAAGGGTTGAGAAGGGTTTAAGGATGGGTTTTAGGGTTCAGGAGTGAGGGTTTGCGGTTGTTCTGAGAAGTTTTTAGACAAGGGTGTCTCAAGGGTCTTCTTTAAGGGTCCTAACTCAGTTCGTCTGGGTCCCGGAGAGTTTAAGGCTTTATCGTCATAGATTCGACACACTTGGGAAAACAACTCGAGCCCTTAAGCGACCCCTCTGGAGTGACAAGGCATTGGGAACCCTGATTGAGAGCAGGGTGTACCGCTTTACGATCTAGAGAGGGGTCCGCAACTCCCTCGGGGCCCCAAGTCCGGGAAGCAGGTTCCTTTTGACTTTTTTGAACACAGCTCGGTGCTCAGACGTCGGCTTGCTGAGATTCAACTTCGGACTTTTGACTTCCCATGTGGGGGTGGGTACCAAAAACGAAAGGCGCAGAGTATTGAGAAAGATTGCTGTAAGGGTTTTACAAGGCTGCTATGCGGGAATTACAAGGACTTTGTGGCTCGGGGTTTTAGCATCGTGCAGCGGTATCTTTTGTCCGAGAACTGCCCTTTGCCAACGAGGTCGCGCCAAGAGCTCCGATGGCCCTGAAAGAACCGTGGAACCTGCGCGCGCCTGCAGTCAACGCACGGATGAAACTGCAATCGCCTCCACGTCGTGCCGACGACTCTTAGTTGTGTTTCTTTCGTTGGCATTTAGATTTCAAAGCCCAGACGCCCTAAACCCAAGCCTCAAACCTGCCGCAAAAACCTAAGCCCCGCAGCTTTCGAAGGCTACACTCAGCCTGCTTGGCATGTCAGCAGGGGATCCGGTAGCCTGGCCCCGACTGTTGATATGTTTGCTTTTTTGGGCTCGCTGGTTTACGCGGGTTTATAGCGTTGCGAACAAGGGAATGTTGGGGTTTATGAGGTGGCAGGTTTCTACATGGCTTCATGTTCGTTTGTTGTTTCGAGTCATTGGGGCTGTGGGGCTTGTTTTCTGGTTCAGCGTTTTGGGTTTTGGGGGGTGTGGGTGCTCTGGGGCTCCGGAAAAAACTCGGAGAAACCTCGGCAATTCAGAGGTCCGGTGCAGAGGTGGACGCACCTGAGAGCTACCCATAGGCCCCATAGTAGTTCCTTTTTGGGGATTACCTTCTAGGATTCTATATATGGAACCCCAAAAAGGAACTACTTTAGGGCCTATGGGTAGAGAGCTACCTTAAGAACCCAAAACCTACTTTTTTGTAGGGTCCCTATAAATCCCATATTGGGGTTTCTAATAAGAACCTACCAAAAAAAAAGTGGGTTTTGGGGTTCTTCCTAAACCCTAAACCCTAAACCCTAAACCCTAAACCCTAAACCCTAGGTAATACTCGGTCGATCTGCCACGTGCCCTGGCCCGGGCACGCGGGAGTTGGGCCTACCGTGAGCCAGGCCCGAAGACACTCATCATGAGGCTCCCCAGGGTGTAGGGTTTAGGGTTTAGGGTTTAGGGTTTAGGGTTTAGGGTTTAGGGTTTAGGGTTTAGGTAGTTCCTTTTTGGGATTACCTTATAGGATTCTATATATGAGCATCGGACTAAACCTCCGGAAGAGGTAATCAGTACTAGAGTGGACACGAGATTGTGGAAAAGTAGGTTTAGTATGAAAACCGCTAACCGATAGGGGCCGACCTATAACTACTTTAGGGTCTATGGCTCCATCGTCCTATAGATCCACAAACCCTCAACCTCACAGAACGCTGACTGTAAGACGGGGCACATCCCATGCAGTTTCGTAGCCTAGAGTCCTAGAGTTATACCCGCTCCCTAGACCTTGGCTCCTACGGTAGTTCCAGATTTCCGAACCCTGGTGATCCTGATGGTCCAGACACTCAGGCAAAGCTGCGGACGATCCGTTCGCATGCGATTTTCCTAGCAACTGCTTCGGGCGCCTTGGCAGGATAACGGGGCCTGCAAGAGGGGATACGATTCCGCTTAGGTTTTGTTCACAAATGCCTGCC
>CAJNDV010036540.1:104528-115771 GCA_905221635.1 Symbiodinium sp. CCMP2456
CCCGAAGCCCTGAACCCTAAACCTAAGCCCTATAAGCCCACTATTTGGGTACTTCGAGCCTTAGATCTGTTGTTGACACTTGCGAGGCATCCTGCTGGGCTGCTTGGCTGCTGTTGGTTGGGTTTAGGGCTTGGGGTTTAGGGTTTAGGGTTTGTGGTTTAGGGTTTAGGGTTTGGGGTTTGGGGTTTGGCGTTTAGGGTTTCGGGTTTCGGGGTTTTGTTTTGGTTTCAGGGCTTAGCTGCCTGACCTGATCCTCAAGCCCTACACCCTAAGTTTTAAACTCGAAACCCCAGATTCGATTCCTTAAGCACACCCAATCTCCGAAGCGATTTTAAGTTTCAGGCCAGGTGGTGAAACTTCTGAGTATTGGGATGTGTACTCAACACATGTCGCAAGTTTCAGGAGAGAGGTTTCCTCCCAAAGTCGTGCTTGGCAAGTAGGATAGTGCTGTTTCCACAGAAGGCCTTGGTTGCTTCAGAGTTTAGGCGTTCGTCTCGATGCTTTTTGCAAGCTGAGGCGGCTTTCTTTGCGTTTTTGCGACTCCGCTCACTCGCTTGCTTGGCGCCAACTCTGTCACTTGCCTGCGAAGTTTTTTTTCAGACATTGCTGGAGTGCTGTCAGTAAGCCACATGGCATGGAAGGATTGGCTTCGAAAATCCTCTGATGAGTGGAGCTTAGGCGATGCTTCCCTTCTCAGCGTGGCAGCTCAGTTTGGAGCCGTTAAGTCTTCTGGGACGTTCATGCGAAGCACGCTTTTCAGGCCGTCCTTTGAAGATTAGGACCGGGAAGCGGCTTTTTTTGTCCCAAGGCACGAGTCGGAAGAGGTCCAAGGAGCTTCGGACATCTGTTTTTGTTTACGATCTTTCCAAGGAGGCTCTCAATGACTAGGAATGTTGCCCCGAGTGCAGCGCAAGTGTTCTGTGAGTCCGGCTGCATGACGCTGCCAAGCCAAGGAAGTCCCACCACTAGATGGATGCAAGCGTATCCTTTGCAAATCTAGTCGTAGAGTGCCATTGCTTCCTCGTGACCCTCAATGGCCGTTTGACAGCCTCTTTTCAGGGGTGTGCTCCTTGTGTCGAGGATTCTTCCCGGGCTGACATCCAGCTACCGGGATCTTCAACATCTAGACATTGTAACATGTTGGGAGGGGTCTGAGGCATCTGTGGTGGACTTCTCACAACTCACTCCCGCGCAAGCCAATGATCCTAAGTTTGAGGCCGCTACATCCTCAGGCGGATGTTGAATGTTTGTTGTGCTCCTGGAGGCTAAAACCCTAAACCCAAAACCCCGAACCCTAACTAACCCCAAACCTATACCCACAGGCCCTAAAGTAGTTCCTTTTTGGGGTTCATATATAGAATCCTATAAGGTAATCCCCAAAAAGGAACTACTATGGGGGCCTATGGGTATAAACTCTATAGCCATAGCTAACCCAGAAGCCCTGGCAAGGTCGCCTATCTCCAGATCCGGGCTCTCGGCACACCTGTGGAGCGCGGCACCTCCGTTGCGACCTCCTTCTGCTTGGCGGGGAAGGCGTGGCAATTTCAAATTTCAAAGTTAACTTGGGGATTACAGTTTGGGGTGCGCAGGCTTTTGAGACGGAGCGTCTCAATAAACACGCAAAACACGCTTCCTTTCTTATGCCTTGTGTAGTTTCGAATGTATTGCGCTCCATCATCTGCTTCCACTACAATCTTTCAGTTTTTGGCGGAGACCTTGTAGCCACTTGCTGCATCAAGCACGAAAGCCATAGTGAACCTTAACCCCAAGCCTCAGCACTTCATTCACGAACTTAGGGCCTCAAGGGGACCTCCCAGCACAAGGATAGAAATATGGGGCCTTACGGTGTGAACTCGGAGAGACCCTCGCTGGCCTGGAGTTTATTGACGTCCACCGGTTTAGGGTTTAGGGTTTAGGGTTTAAAGGGTTGAGGGTTTAGGGTTTTAGGGTTTTAGGGTTTGGGGTTTAGGGTTTGACTGAAGAGGGCTGCAGGCCGCGGGTAGATTCCCTACCCTAGCCTGGGTCTTCAAGCCTCCCAAGCGGACCCTCGCCCGGAAGACGTAGCTTAAAGGCAGACCAAAGTCTACCGAAGAACAGCAGATCTTTCAAATCCCTCAACCCCCCCCCCTAACCCCCCAGGTACCTACTATATAGGGTACCAGAGCCCCTAAGGCCCTATATAGTAGGTACCTGGGGGTTAGGGCCGACTGCCAAAATCCAGATCGCTACACCCCAGACTCAAACTCCAATCCCTTAGACCTCGGACCTTCAGCGTAATGTAGGGGCCTTAACAAATAGACTGGGGTTTTGGGGTATACCATACTATATAACTCTACTAAGGACCCCTCCATATAGTATGGGTACTTCCCTACAGTACTGCAACTTCGCCGGAAGTGCCTCTCGGATTTCCCAGATATCTCCAAAACGCCTAAGCCATGCTTCGTTAGAGTTCATCGGGTTTAGAGTTTAAGGATTGGAAGTTTAGGCCGTTGCGGATTTCAGCTTTATGTGGCTTCGACGGTTTGGGGTTTGATTGTCAGAACGCTTTTAGAATCCCTGTAGATCCCCAAACCAGCCCCCAAACCCTATAAGCTCCTGCACCCGATAAATGATGCTTTAAGGGCTACAGGTAACCCCTAAACCCCATAAGCCCGAAACTCCCAGACCCTGGCCTAAACTACCGTTTAGGATTTGAAACGTAACCAGCCACGAAACCCTATGAGCCCCAGAAACCAACCCCTAAACCCCATAAGCCCAAATTTAAACTGCTAAACCCTAAATTGCCATTTAGGAGGGTTTGGGATTCCTGAATAGGGTTTAGGGTTGGGATTCCTGAATGCCTCGTCCTGAGGATGGCACCACGCCATTGTTCGTTACTTTAGTCGGCCTCGTGCGGGTGCCCAGAAGAAATTCAGGGTGTAGGGTATATAGGGTTTAGGAGCAGCAAGAATAGCAATTTCGGGTGGTAGATTACCGGACCACCCCTCCCCACCCTAACGTACTTGGAGGGGGCTGTTGCATGGATGTCTGGGGGTTCGAAGTACATGTCCGGCTGTTCGTATGGGCTCAGCGGGGATCTCGGTACATGTGTTTTCCATGGACCCTCTCCCAGAAACGCCAATAACACGGTACTTAAAGGGTTGGTTGCCCCCCCCCCCCCCTAAAACAGGTTTCTGGGGGTGGTGAAAATCGGACAGGATGCTCGTAAGGATCTCTACCGAAGAGCCCGGGAAGAGTATCGGATTATGGAGTAGAGGAGTTCGCCACAAGCTTTTGTGCTTAGGGGTTAGGGGGTTTGAGATTAGGGGGCTAGGTGCAGTTTGGCTGATCTTGGGTGGGTTTTCCTTAAGTGCAGCCGACGAGGCTTCACGGTTTCGGGTTTCTGCACTCCCAGAAAGCTCCCGATGAGCTGCCTATCAGCCGAAGCCAAAGCTCTTCTGACCAAAACCCCCAAATCACAAGAGCCTGTAACGCTTCGAGTTTAATAGGGTTTGGGGTTAAGGGTTTGGGGTTTAGGGTTTTATATGGTTTGGGGTTTAGAAGCCCTATATCGACTCCAAGAAGCACCGGGCTCAACAAACCCGGCGCCGCAGCTGGGTGGTTTTCTAAAGTAGGGTAGGGTCCCTTTGTTAGGTCCCCAACATAGTACGGCACCCTTATATAACGACCCTAAAAGGGACACTAGTTAGAGAACTACTCATATCCTAAGCCTGTGAATCAGCACGGCTACGAAGGCCCTGTCTATCTTTTGACCGGTAGCTTTGGCACAACCCCTGCCCCCGGGCGCTTGCTTCGTTGCTGATGTTGAGGATATGAGGGCAAGGTGTTAGCGTGCCGCCTTTTATTGAGGTTTTTTTGGCTTGGGGTTCGGGGCATAGACTTTGCACAAACGGTGATGTTCTAAACAACGAAGGATTGAACGAATTCCGAAGCTGCTTAGCTGGCAGGGTTCAGATTCCATACAGACCAGGAAGGCCCCACGACCCGAAGTCCAAAAAACTCAAGCCAAAAGAGCCCGGAGATGCGTTTTCGCGTTCTGCTTTGGGTCTCATATGTTTCAGCACGGTTCTAGCTTTCGGGCTTCGTGTTCAGATGTGTGGATTTGGGGCTCATGGTGTCCTGCTTTTATAAATCAAGACTCCGTGTCGCAAGAGGTCGCGCAGAATGCGTATAATCTTTCTTGGGTCTGACGGGAACTTGAAATGCAGGATATGTTCAGCAAGTGTTGTCAGTTATAAAGTACAGTTAAGCTTTTGCAGAATGCGCAGATCACGGATCGACTTAAATCGGGAGTGGTTTCGGGTTTGATGTTGAAATCTAGCACGGTGATCCAGTTTTTGCCTTTTTTCATGCTTCTGATTTGATTCGTCGCCGCTTCTACTTCATTTTCCCTATAAGCCGTCCCTTTCATGACAAGCGAGGTTTTAGGCACGTCCTGGCGCGAGGTGATGCTGCGCAAGTGAGGTCTGTATTTTTTACGCCTGTGAGTCCTGTGAGCTCTACCCGCCATTGATCGACAGCCGAAGTTTATACATTAAGCTCTGTTCCTCGCCGTGTCAGGTAACCTCCCAGACGCCAAAGCAAAACAAGAAAAAGCCGAGCGCCACACAGGATCTGCATTTGCCGTAGACTGTGCAATACATCGACACGAATCGCACACGATCTACAGTCTGTGGAAAGAGGCATGGGCCAAATGTTGCATCGTATCGCATGTGCTGCAACGTTTTTGTTTTGGGTTGTCGAAATCACACTTGCCTTTTGGGCCATCGCACGATGTTTGACTTCGCAGTGCAGTTTCTTGGACAAGAGAGGTCCGACTTGCCTTTAATGGCTGTGGTTTTCCTGCATGCTGCTGCGGGATAGGTTGGAGCACTCGGTAAGCAGCCCGAAGCCGAAGCCTCCATCGAAGCCTCTGCAAGGTGGCAAATGTCGTGGGTGATTGGCTGCTGTGCCCAAAGTGCCCCGGCTGCCATTGTCATTCCCCGTGTATTTCCCGAGTACGTCACAATCCACGTTTCCCGCTTCACATTGCGATACGTTACGAGGAAGACTGGACCCTCGATTCGCCGACGGCCGGGGCAATCTTAGTTCAATGTGGTTCTGTAAGGTATCGGTCCTCAAATCAGGGCAGTCATGGCATCCAGGTTTTGAGAACTTTCGGTTCGAGCCCGAAAAAGTTGTCGTGTTCTGGATGTATTTACCGAAGACGAAACCGTTACCCGCAGACCATGAAAGTCGATTTTCCAGCCTGGAAGGTTCAGTCCGCAGTCAGCTGTTCACGCCCTGCGCAGGTATGGCCTGGCTGGCGTCGCGGGCGCCTCTGTTCTGGCCTCGGCGCTGGGCTATGGTCCGGGGCCCAAGAGGACATGGAACATGACGCCTGGGTCGTTGGGGATTGCCTGCAGAGGTCTGTCCACTTGGACTGCTTTCATTGTTTTGGCATATGGAAAGGTCCAAACACGAAAGGCTTGCCCGAGGTGTTCGAGTTGTGTTTCGCCGATGACATGAACACCAACTTTGCTAAAATGCAATCAGGAAGGCTCAGAAAGGTGCGAACACGCCAAAAACACGAACAACAATCACAAACAATGCACTTGCAAGCAACAGCAAAAGACGCAACATCAGCCAATACAACAAAACACAATCAACAACCACCTGAAAGAATTACAGCAAAGCGTCGAAAACCTTATTCAACACAACCGCAACAAGAGTTATACGTGTTGCTTCGCACGTAGAACGGTGTGCACCGGAGGTCTCGCAGTTTGAAGAACGATTGCAATGATTCGAGGCCTAACGGAGGTAGTTGTAGCGTTTGTCGTTTCGATACCGCAGGCACATACTGAGGTTATGAATATAATATATTTTTCGATTGTGTTAGCATAGCAGTGTCGAGATTATTGGTGCCTTAATTGTATTTTGCGAATACCTTATGAGAGCCTGTGCTGATTGATGGTAATTGTTTTTTTGTTGTTTTGCTAACCGAAATTCTGTTGGTGCTAATTGCGTAGGCGGCCACCCGGTGCACAACAGTCGGGTTTAAAATATGCAAGACCCGGTTCAGCCCTTCAGGAAGTTTGGGGTTTCAGCAAAACCAAGTCAGGGTTGAAATGGTTTCAATACGGCAATTTTAATGGCAACCGGATCCTGTGGATGCGTAGTTGGACAAGCGGGAATTTGCCACATCAACCACACATCTACTGGTGCAATGTCTTTCATACAGATTCTACAGGCATTGACGAAATTCTTACACATGTGACAAGAGCTGCAAAACTTTTCGCCTTCAAGCAACTGGTGTCGTTTCGGCTTTGGGGTGTTACTGGTAGGGTCTGCGGGGTTAGGGTTCAGGCTTTGGTGGTTTGAGGGCCTACGGGTTTTTCAGGGTTTTAGGGCGGCAGGATCTTACATTACAGAGTATAAAAGCAGCAATACGCCACAATAAGTTTATACTATATATGATGGATTATATTATATTCTACTATGTCATATGGTATTTTGCTCAGGATACCTGGTGACTGCTCTCATCCAGGCCAGGATTCCGGCCTCTGGGTTGCCGAGTTCCGGGCTTTTGTTACCAGCGACATCAGCATTGTTTTTTTTCGGTTTTTGCTTGTTTCAAGCAGGGTTTCGGGCTTTAGGAGCTTAGGGCTCGAGGTTTGGAATGCAGGGTTTACGACACACAGTGCCAGCCTGGATAGACGTGTAATGCCGATCGCAGTCGCAACCTACAAAGTCAGTGGTCGCCAGTCCGGGCGCTTACGGCTTCTGAAGTTCTTGGTTGAATCTTGGGTCATTTCCAATCATACAGTTTTCTCCGTGGTTTGGCCCGTTGTCCTACACTAGTATACAGGTACACAGATAACATATATATATATATATATAAACACGTGTGTGTATGTGGGACTGTGTATGTATGCATGCATGCATGCATGCATGCATGTATGCACGTAGGTATACATGTATGTATGTATGTATGTATGTATGTATGTATATATATATATATATAAATTTACATGTAAGTCACAGCACACCGGTGCTTCGTTTACGACCCGAAACATCTCCTTATATAGCTTGTTATGTTCAGCCCGGTTGGCTTCGGTTCGACTCCACGTTCACACCTGCTGTTATCATGACGATGGCTACTTACAATGTGCTGTTAGCCTTGTAGAGGTGTGTAGAATTAGATAGTATTGAAGCTCTACATCACCAACTCAGTTCCCGAAAATCCTTTATTCCGAAGCCCTCAAAAATCATTCGTTTGCGATGCTAGCAGCCAGGCGGAGCGATGGCCTCGACCCTTTGCGTGGCCGCGGAAAGGCAGTCGGGCAGTCTCAGTGCAGTCGATTGAATGTGTGTCGGCCTAGAGTTCGGAAAGGAAGTGATGAAGTTCAAACCACAGAGTCACAGAGCCCTTCCTAGCCTTTTGAATCTTCGAAGTGCCACTCCCGACATGTTTCAGCCTTCAGTTCCATAGGCCCGACATCATGAGCCCTTTCCCACCCTGTGCATGCTGGCAGCTCGGCACATGCTGCCTTTCCTGCGATTCGCTGGACCAGTGCCCTCGGAGCTTAGCCTGTGTCCACATCTTCAGGTTGAAGCGAGTGCAGATGCCGGGAATCGGTTGTTCGGTCTTCTGTGAGGTCTTCTGGATAGTTTGTTTGACTGAAGCAACGTCGTAGAGCTCAGCCCATACCGAGAACCCTTGAAAGTGAACGTCGTGACACCATAGCACTACTGTAGGTAAGACGTGGCTGTAGGAAACATCGCAGGAGGAGCGCCAAACCTAAGCCGTCACATTGAGTTGAGTCTGATAGTCAACTGATGCCACGGTTGCGCACTGCACCTTTGTTTGTATCGCGTCTGCATCTATGGATGTCGATTCTGATTGAATGATGGCAGCTTTAACCCATGGGCACACTGGGGTCATTGCATACTCGAGTTTCATTGCTTATGGGAGCCACAACAGTCGAATTTGAAGAGGTTCAGGGTGAGCCGAAGCGGTGCTGTTGAGCACTGCGGTAATGGTGGTAGCTGTTGGCTGAGCAGAGAGGTCGATCAGCGCGTTCAATGCCCTCTCCTACTTCGAGATTGTACCGAAGCTTCGTAATCCGAACGCAGGACTGCAGTGGTAGCCATGCGGCATGCATGCATGCCAACTGCGCACCCGCGGCCTGGAATTTTATGTCCAAGAGCGAGTGCGGCTTGACGAGACAGTTGCTTGCCTCCTCTCGCAGGGGGCTCAGGGCAGGGGGTCTTCGGGGTTGAATATTGGAGCCCAGAAAACAGAGATGCCATTGGCAAGATGCTTTGCCTCGTCTTGCAATGGTAATGGGATAGTTGCTATGGGCGGGCATCGCAGGTCCACTTGGACTGAAACTGGCTTGATTTAGGTCTTCGGGACACTGTCTGAGATGTATCGCCGTGTTTGGAGCTTTCCAGGGAAGCTTATGGAGCAGGACTTGACGAGGCTCTCCTGAAATAGGGTTCATATTTTTCGATATGTATACATGTTTATCAGTTTAATATATATATATATATACACATGTATATATATATATATATACATATATATATATATACACATACATTTATACTATATGTCTACATATGTCTTACATGCAGCAATACTCCGCAACCCAACACTGGAGCAATCTACTCCGTCCGCTTGTGGCCGTCCATGAACTGACATTGTTGCACCGGTCCTGTTTGTGCACAAGGAGCACCAGGGAGCCGTCCGAAATCATGTGCACCGAAGGCACACTTGTGCCATTTCCTCGCGAAAGCAAGAAGCCTGATTCTCGCCCACCCGGCAACGCGAGGTTTCTCGCATGTGCGGTGGGGCCGTGGCATTGAGCTTTCGCCGAGGAGTCGCAAAGGGTGTTGTCCTCTTGGCTCCGGGATTCGGATTTTCTGGACCTAGATGGCCCTAGAGTTTTTTGGTTCGTGGCTCGCAGTTCGGAGTTTGAGGCCTCCGGACATGGAGAGTTGTTAGAGTCCCAGATTCAACCTTCGAGATTGTAGATTGTAGACTCGTATTGCACATGTGCTCTTTGGAGCCCCGACAGTCTCTGCATCAAGGTCGAGATGTCCGGAGTTTACAGGGTGGGGCCTTGGAGCCTCGAGGAAGGGTTGAGCATCTTGGGCACATCACTCACTTGAGTTTGTTTGGGCCCATGTAACTAGATTAAGAGAGCGCCGAGCGCCTGCCTACTGTCGTTTTGCCGGTGCCCTTAGCCTGGTGCCATTGCGCTTGGATTGTGGATTTGTTGTTGGCTTGCCGCAGCTGTTCAAGCTTACCTTCATCACAGCAAAGAGCTTACGTTCATCACAGCGAAGTTAAAAATCGAAGCAACTGCAAGTGCTCGATCGGACAGTGTTCCGCAAATCAACGGGATCACAAGATCTCCCCTGCTGGGTGCCTTCCCAGCAGGTGCCCTTTCTGCCCATGTGGTCTCCTACGAACCCAGCGCTGCAGCAGCCGCCTCTGCCTCCGCGGATTCAAGAGCCCTCTCCCGAGTTGGGTTTCGGCCTGGTGGCGTTGGACCTGGAGTGTATCCATGATCACATCCATGGCAGCTACGCGGCCATGAACTGGCATGAAACCTCGGACCAGTTGTCATGGAAGGCAAGGTGCCAGATCATCGAGCTGGGAGCAGTGAACCTCGTCACGGGCGAGTCGCTTCTTCTGAGGAGCCGACCAGAGTTTTCCTGGGACGATGTGAAGTCGGCGGCCACAAGGCTCTTTGCCGAACACAGCGGCCACAAAGCTCTTGTTTGTGATCAAGGGCTGCCGCTTTTCGCGCAGCTATGGCCCAGCCACGTGGTGCCCTTCTTGCGGCGGGCTGCCGGCTTCACAGGCAAGGTGGTGCTTATTGCACACAACGGTGACCGTTTCGATCATTATGTTCTCAGCAAAGAGATCACCCGGCTTGGTCTGGACATGCGCTGCTGTCCGCAGCTGATCTCTGCCGACCCGGTGGCGACGCTGAAGCCCGGCTGTGTTTTCTCAGAACAGGCGTTGGCTTGCAGTTGAAGGGAGAGTGCTGCAAGTTGTGCGTTTGGTCATGCCAATCATGATTCTCTTTAGCATCCCGGTGCTAACATTTGGTAATAACATGTCGATCTGCATACCCACAGCTGATTCTGCGACGCAGCGAAAGTATCTTTACCCCTGGCAATCACACTGAGATCTTAGTCCGACGACCATACTCACAGACGACACACGTGCCTCTCAGAAACTCGAACCGCTGAGACACGTCTAAGCTTAGTAGTACCGCTGTCCGGACTAAGTCCGATACCTACCAAGACGAAAACTAACATTGATTTTAGATGTACGGGTTCACCAAGCCCGTCTGTGGTACCATCCAACATGAAAGATTCCCTGTACAAGCTGTCATAGACGAGTCATAGACACACGGACACACGCACCCACACCCACACCCGCACACGCACCCACCCCGACACCCACATCCATACCGACACCCCAGCACCCACCGGGACACCACACCCACCCGCGCGCACACACACACACACACCCACACCCGCCCACACACACACACGCACACACACACACACACACGCACACAGACACACACACACACACGTCCACGCGCACCCAAGCACACACACACACACAGAGACACATACCGACACGTACAGGCAACCACACACAGACACAGACACAGAAACACACACACACACACACGCAGAGACACACGCACAGACAGACAAACATGCACAACATAAGCCCGCATACAAAAGCACACACCCACAGAGCTGCTTACGCAGGCACCCACACACAAACGTGCACATTGTGTGAATGCATATAGTCGTTCATACGTACATACAAACTCAGACAGACTTCCAGGAAGTCAGGCAGGCCTGTTATACAAATATGCATTTTCATAATTTAATACATGCGCAGCTAGGGTCATATATGCATACACATAGGCAAACACGTACATATACACATGCACATAGTACCGTTTCATATACATGTACATCTGTATGTTCATGTATATATATATATATATGTACATACATACGTATCCAGAGGGATTGGCATAACGCAAGGATGTGTACATATATGCACGCATATTATACATTTGCATATTTTTTATGTATATACGTGCACGTGGACAACACATGCACCTATACATGCACCTACATAATAGCATTACGTCATATACATAATTACACTCACATACATATACTTGTACAATACATGTACATACACATATACATAC
>CAJNDV010036541.1:3251-21931 GCA_905221635.1 Symbiodinium sp. CCMP2456
TTAGGTCCCCAGTGTAGTACGGCACCCTGATGAGAGGGATCCCAAAGGCGACCCTAATGACAGGGATGCATATTATAGTTTGGAAAGGATCCCTAAACTAGGCTGACTCGGCCCCAAATAGTACTATCCGTGATTTACGGGGTCAAAATAAGCAACCCTTGATGGTACACAAGTCCCCATGAACCTTCCCCAGGAGTCTGTTGCTGTTGCAGTTTTCGTACATTTTGGGAGGTCTGATCTTCAAGGTATGCTTCGCCAAACCTACCCTAAACCCTAAACCCTAAACCCTAGCCCCAGAGCATGTTTACCTGTCTTCTCTACGATGTGTTTGTAATGGAATCCTGAGCATATAAGTGGTTAACCGAGCAAAGCTTTACTATGTAGTTCTTCCGACCTCTATGTCACTAAACCCTCAACCCTATGTATTACCTTAAGGTTTGGGTTTCTTGGGTTCTCGGGTTTGGGTTCAGCTACTGTTCCGTATGGGCTTGGAGCCCCACGCGCGATGCGACTTGACAACGAGTAGAGCATGCAAATCGAACTCAATTTAGGCTTCATACTTCAGGGATGATTGGGAAACCCTAAACCCTAAACCCTAAAACCTAAAGTTTAGAGATTATTCCCTGCGTAATGATGTTTAAGCCCGCTCCCGCGCTCTTTTCTCGCTGCGGTGAAGCAACACCGGCATTTCAGAAGCATTCTCTACCGGATCGGGATGTCAGCCTACGCAGGACATCTGAAGGTTTAGTGTGTCGGCCTGCCTATGGTCTCCATTGCAGTTCTTTTTGGGGTTTACCTTGTAGGATCCTAAGTATACAACTGGTTAAATTAAACCGAAAAAGGGAACTACAATGGAGACTATATATATATATATAGGTAAACCTTAAATCCTTAAAGCCGTAATCTTAAATGCCTAAAGGCCGAGACCCGACATCCTAAACCCTAAAACTCCTAAGCCCTAAACCCTAAACCCCTAAACCCTAAACCCTAAACCCCTAAACCCTAAACCCTAAACCCAAGCACCCTCAACCCTAAACCCTAAACCCTAAAACTCCTAAGCCTATGATGGCCCGTCTCCTGGCCTCGATGCCTAAAGCGGCAGGAGCGCATGGAGATCCTTCAGCGCTACAACAGCCCCCACTTCAAGAAGACAGCCGGCGGCTGAGGGTACCTAGGGTTTAGGGCTTAGGGTTTAGGGTTTAGGGCTTAGGGCTTAGGGTTTAGGGCTTAGGGTTTAGGGTTTAGGGAAGACCTTCCCAAATCCCGTAGTTAGAAGGAATATACCTTAATCAAGGGATCATGGAAGAAGGTCTGGATACTGAAGCCTCGGGGCTTTCTGACCATCTAAGATGAGCCGTAAAGCCTCAACCGGGCAGACTTACTGTCATGGGTCATGGCTGAAGGTTAGGGGTTTGGGGCTTAGGCCTTAGGGCTTAGGGCTTAGGGTTTAGGGTTTAGGGTTTAGGGTTTAGGGTTTAGGGTTCAGGGCTTCGGCTTCGGATGTAGTTGAGTTGATGACTTTGCACGATGTAGACTCCGTGGTGTTTCAGTAGTTCCCACAGTGCAGCCGGGCGACTGGGTCGTGGTGAATATCGAAGCCTAAACAAATACCTAGACTATCTTGGGGGTTCCTTATCATCACTGTAGTATAAAGGGCCCCCAAAACCCTATTCTGATTGTTAAGCCCCCTACAGTTTTCGTCGTCGAACCCCTATCCTGCCCGTCGTCGTCGTCGTTATTGCCTTGTTGGTCGAGTTGTCTTCGTCGTTGAGGTCGACGAGCCCCGCACTTTATTGCTGCTCGGTTCTCCTTCGGTACTACGTCCTGCCGTTCATCATACTCTAGGTCTACAAAGGTATGGTCCAGAGAGTCCGCAAACCTAGAAGGCCCAGCATGAAATCTAGAAAGGAGGCAATGCCTTCAAAGTCGGAGCCATTTACGCCAGCAAACCCTAAACCCTGAACCCTGCTAGACCCTAGCAAAAGCTCAAACCTTCAGCTCGGAGAAACATGCAGCTCCCCTCCCAGGCCCTTGTGGTCATGGGTGAGCCAAGCGAGGCCTCGCAGGGGTTTGGAGTAATAATAGTCACAATCGTATAATAATAATAATAATCCTAATACTAGTAATAATTGCAATAGTAATAGTAATCATAGTAACCTTAGTAATGATAGTTGTAGTAGCTGCAATACAGGTAGTCGTCATCATCGTCATAACATTAGTAATAGTGAAAAACAGTGATAATAGTAGCCGAAGATTCCACGGTCTCCGTAGCCATTGTAAGTGATAGTAGTAGCAATAGTCATAATAGTGATGATTTTCAGGTCAAAGAGGGCGGTTGTGCAAGTGTCTGCACAGGAGGAACTCGTAACAGTAGTATGACATCATAGCAAGTAGCAGCATATGCAGAACAGGGTGAGCATACTTGGTAGATTCTTCTCCAACCAGGATATGTTTTGCTCGAGGTGGTTCTGATGCTGGTGGTGTGGTAATTAGTAGTGACGGTGGTGGTGGTGGTGGTGGTGGTGGTGGTGGTGGTGGTGGTGGTGGTGGTGGTGGCAGCGGTATCGGCCGCGAACAGAACAGACGCGCTTCTTTTCAGCTTCCGACATCGACGTAGATGCTCGATGATGTACAACGCTGGGAAACTGACCGGGGCAGCCTGTCTCGACCCAAAATGCATGGGATGTAGGGCATGGTGTACATGCTCCTGAACCTTGCGCCTCATCGTTTTGTGGAAGGTCTTCGCAATGTGGTTCGAGACGAAGAGGCTTCGATGACTGGCTGCCTGAGACTGTGGGCCAGCACGTTTGTAAGCCTCGTACAGAATTCCTCCTCGAAACTGCGCAGGCTGTGATCCACTGATCAAAGACTTGACGAAGAGAGGATGTAACAACTTCGCGAAGTCCGCCGGACAGACCTTCAACACATCACTCGGTATGCAGTCAATGCCCGGGGCCTTTCCTTTCTTGGTCAAACGTAGACTGTCAGTCACATCCTTCAGGCTTGGGAGCTGCTCCGAAGTCCATATGATGTCCTCTCCAACGTTTGCACCGGGTCACGTCTTCCAGAAAGTCCTGAACAGACATCACGACCCCTTGCTCTTGCAGTCCAAAGTGTTTGAGCCATACTGTATCTCTGTCTTCTCGAGTTGCAGCCGTTGTCTCACTGTCGGGGTCGAGGAGCATAGGGAGACTGCGGCTCACCGGTCTCCTGGCGTTACGGCCAAGACCTGCCCGACGAGCCCTTTGAAGTATCGAGGATACTGAAAGCGGCCCTTCACTAATGATTCTGCCAAGAAATCCATTTTTGGCATCTGCAACTTGTTGCTTGATCAGCTTGGTGGCATAGCTGACCGCCGCAGCTGAAAGTTGATACATCAACCCATGCTTTCGGATTAGGCCCCTCTAAATCAACGTCTGCTCCCGATCGCCAACGCAGGAAAGCATCTTTAACCAGTGTTCGCCAGAAACCATGGCGGCTCCGTGTCATCCTCAAGAAGTGGTTCTTGCGGGCCCTATTCTGCCACACACTCACTTATCCTGTTTGTGTTGGTGGTGTCACTGGTGTGGTGAGAGTGATAGCGATAGTGAGTGCTGAAGATGTTGCTAATTCTTGATACTTGGCGTTCCTTATAGGGAATAATATAGTGGCCTGAAGAATTGCCTATAGTATTTTTTGGCGTTCCTTCTTACAATTATAGTATAATGGGCCCCAAAACCCTATTCTAATTATGAAGGCCCCTACAATATAGGGGAGCTTCTGTCTTGAAGCTTTTGAAAAGAGACACGCCGGCCCCGGGCCCTTCTGCAAGGAGTTCAAGCAGAAGACGTGGAACCGCATTCTGGCAGAGAAGCAGTCGAAGGCGGGTCTGGTGTCAGGGTTTTCAAGATGTTTAGGGTTTAGGGTCTATAGGGTTTAGGGTGTAGATGTTTAGGGTGTAGACGTTTAGGGTTTAGGGTTTAGGGGGGCAGAGGCTATTCTGTGGAATCTGTTTTGTTTGTTTAGCCTTGGAGCTACTTGTAGCCATGTACAGAATCGGGTTGTATTTTGGGAGGAGCCTGTGGAGCCAGTCAGCGGATAACATAAGAATCCACGGGAAGTTCAAGGAAGATGCCGACTTGCTTTTAGGGTTTGGGGTTTTTTGCGATCGCAAGGACGTTTCGGAGCTGCCAGAGAAAGTTGAGATCGCAGACTTGTTCGAATCTGGAGCAGCAGTAGTTTCGCCGGACTGCAGCCACAGGGGAACGAGACAGAACACGATCCGGTGCAATATTTAGGGGCCTAAATAACTACCTATATTAGTTTGGGGGTTCCTGATAGTAATTATACTATGAAGGAGCCCAAAACCCTATTCTAGTTCTTAACGCCTCCATAGAAACTCCTACGGCGGCCCCACCCTCAGAAGCCCCGCCGTAGCTTGAATTCCCACTATCTGCCAACAACCGAAAAACCCTAAACCCTAAACCACTAAAGCCAGCCCCAGGTGCCCGTTCAGGTTTTAGGCCCTTGTGGGGATTTGGGCTTTCCGAGCTTTGGGGGCGTTTTCTAACTCGTAAACCTCTACCCGACTCTACCCGAACCTCCTAAAGCCCAAACCCTGAACTCTAGACCCCCAGCCCAACCCGAGCCTAATATAGGGGGCTTTGATAATCAGAAGAGGGTTTGGGGCCCATAATACTATGAGTATAATAAGGAACCTCCAAAACCCTATTCTAATTACTAAGGCCAGACACGAGGCCTAAAATACAGAAGCCTCAATAATTACCTATATTATTCCTGGGGGTTCCTTATGGGAACTATACTATAAAGGAGCCCAAACCCTATTCTAATTATTAAGGCCCCTACATTAGTAGAGGTGGATGCAGAATGGAAAGCGAAGAAAGCAGCCAGCCAGCGAGCACGTGAGCTCCAGGACGCACAGCTGGACAGTAAGTTCAGCATTGGGGTTTAGGGTTTAGGGTTTAGGGGTTAGGGGTTTAGGGGTTTAAAAGTTTAGGGTTCAGTTCGGGGTTTAGGTTGTATGGCATAATGTAGGGTCCTGAATAATTCGAATATGGCTTTTGGGTGGACATACTATAATGATAATAAGGAACCCCCAAATAGTATTGGTCATTATTTAGGTCCAGAGCTCTCTTCTAATTATACAGGCCTCTATACTCAACAGGTGCACTTCTCATTCTTATGGCTTGGGATATCTTAACTTCACCGGACGACTGGCTGTCTTAGCCGACTCAGCAGATGCAGTGAAGAGTCTAAGAAGGGGAGGGCTTTGTCTGAGACTCTGGAGGAGGTTCCCATTTCTAGAGAAATAAGCATGGTCCAGCCGTGGTCTGGGTGTCATGTTAGAGTTAGAGTAGGTTGAATATGCGCGGCGTTTGGGCTCAGCATCGCTAGGTCGTGCCCTTGAGCTTTCCTTCTCATATATAGCTCATCTGGAGGGAGTGTACAAGCATGAACCCTGAACCCTAAACCCTGAACCCCATGTAACAATGCAGCATGGTATCTATGAGACTTACATGTACCAGGTAGTTACTGTATCCACACGTTAGACAGGCACAGACACATACATACATACATGTTAACATCTATCTATATTCATTTGCGTGTTTAGACATGCCTTGATGTTGGAGGGTTCTACTATGCTGGTGCAGCTTGCACGTTGATTTTACAAGTCCTGTGTTTGCAATGTCTTGGCTTGGCTTGGCGTGTTTGGTGTCGGCTGCATCTGCGAACAAGTCCCGACACCACAGGTGCTTGCAACATAAGGTAACCGATAACGCCAGTACCCTTCCACAACCAAGGCAAACCTTCTTGCACCTAAACCCTAAACCCTAAACCCTAAACCCTAAACCGTAAACCCTACCCAAAACGTTGTGAGAGAGCCTCCACTTGCCAAGCTATTCGGGAAGCAAGGTCAAGATTCAGAGCCGGAACAGTTGATGGCTTAGGCATTTAGGGTTCCCTAAACCCCCAACACCCCCTGGACCGCAACGCGAGGGTTCCCTAAACCCGAAAGCCCACCTCAGGGCCCCTTAGGGTTTAGGGCTTTAGGGTTTAAGGTTTAGGGCTTAGGCTTTTAGGGTTCAGGGTTTAGGGTTTTAGGGTTCAGTGTTTGGGGTTTAGGGTTTAGGGTTTTAGGGTTCAGGGTTTAGGGTTTAGAAATTAGGGTTTTCGGGTTCAGGGTTTAGGGTTTGGGGCCATAAAAACCCTTGAGGTCTAGGTGCTCGGATGTCGTCCCCGGCATGCGGGGCTTCCTTTGGAACGGCCTTTGCTGGGTAGGTTCATCACCCCTAAACCCTAAACCCTAAACCCTAAACCCTAAACCCTAAATCCTTAACCGTCCCCCTGAACCAAAGGCCTCTCAGCTCTCAGGCCTATCCGGTCTGAAGGATGGGCCTAAACCCATAGCCCTATAGCCCTAAACGTTTAGGGTTTAGGGTTTAGGGTTTAGGTTCTTGGAGGTTCAGGGGTAGTTACAAGTGGTGTTATAAGTCTGTCACTATAGGCTATGACTACATACATAGTTTTACCCTACTGATATCCAACCATGAACCTGCAAGAACCTTGAGCCCTAAACCCTAAACCCCTAAACCCCTAAACCCTAAACCTTGAACCCTAAACCCCCTAAACCCTAAAACAAACCCTAAAGACCCAAAGTCCTGAAACCCTTCAAACCCTCTAAGTGCTTCTAAGCCCTCTAAGCCCTCAACCCTAAACCCTAAACCCTAAACCCTAAACCCTAAGCCCTAAACCCTAAACCCTAAACCCTAAACCCTAAGCCCTAAGCCCTAAGCCCCCAAGTCCTAATGGGGAAGGAGCTGAGGAAGAAAGCCGAGGAGCAGAGGAGGCCCGCTGGGCTTAGGGCTTAAGGGCTTTAGGGGCTTTGGGGTTTAGGGTTTAGAGTTTAGGGTTGATGGGTTTTGGGTTTATGTTTTAGGGGTTTCAGGGTTTAGGGTTGATGGGTTTAGGGGTTCAGGGTTAAGGGGTTTGGGCTTTAAGGTTTCAGGGACTTGGGGTTCTATGATTTCGGGTTTAGGGTTTAGGGCGTTGTTTAGGGTTTCGGATGTCTAGACCATCATTGTCAACGTCATCGTCGCTGAACGCCAATGGGACTTGAATAAACCCAACATCCCCAAACCCACGTTGCCCCAAGAGGCACCCACTCCAGCATGGCTTTCGGTAGGTTCGTCGGGGTTCAGCAGGGCTTGCCTGCGTGTACCAAAGTTTGTCAGCATCACATTTCGAACCCCTGAAAGAGCACCTCACTCTTACGACAAGTTCCTTAAACCCTCGCACAGACGACCCTCCAAATATAGGGCTTTGAGCTAAGATTTGCACAGTTTAAGGGCTGCATTGTGGTTTTGGGGCTTCACGGTTTGCAGTAGGTCTGAGTAGGTTGAAAAGTCACCTGAGGTTGGGGTTTAGGCCCCTAAACCCTAAACCCTAAACCCTGAACCGCTTCTTGGGGATGAGGCAGTGGTTGAGAGTACAGGCTGCCTCGGTGCATGCTGTAGGGCTTGCTTTTCTGGTTTGGGTATACCCTAAACCCTAAACCCTAAACCCTAAACCCTAAACCCTAAACCGTATGCCTTTAGGGTGAAGCGGACGCCTTTGTCCCTTTAACCCGAGAGCTCCAGCTACCTAAATAGTAAGCCAGCAAAGTTTCGGGCTGTGGATCTAGCCTTCTTTTCTAGTCTTCCTCGGCGAGAGTGCCTTGCAGCCGAAGCCGAGGAAGAAGCTGGAAGAAGCCCGAAAGAAGGAAGAAGAGGCTTCTGAGAGAATTGAAAACGAAAGCTGCGCCCAGCCCCCCCCCCCATGCCTTATCCCCACACCGTGAGGTAGATGCCCATGACATTTATGAGCCGTGCAACTCTCGAACTTGACGTGATAAAGGAGCTGCATCATAAAAATGGTAGAAGCTGGGTTCTAGAACCCCAGTGGTCTGAGTCAGCCTGAGCCTGCAATCATGAGCATGCTCTCTAGTATGTCTATGTTATAGAAAGTCCGCCAGCCCCCGGCCATTCCCCGGCCGCCCTTCAAGAAAACAGAACGTGCTGTATCCAGGGTGCTATAAGAGGGTCTGGATCACGGGTTTAATTGGTCCTCTAAGTTCCTTTTAAAGACCCGAGACCATGTTGGAATACATTGGGAGAGTGTGGATAGTGCGTTACATTATGCTCAGTTTTTGGTGCTCTTCAGGGCAACGGATGCACGCCATTCTGTGAACCTGCTGATTGGCGTTGGGAACGTGTGTTCTGCTAATTTCCTGTGCGCGACTATTACTTAGTAGAAGAGACATTAACTCAGGGATATTCTGCACGACTCTTAAACCGTAGCTCACATTCTTAACCCTGGACAATAACGCCTGATACCCGTATCCTCAGCAGCTGCCCTGGCCTTGCTTGCCCTACACTGCAAGCCCAGACAAACTGCAGGCTCTTAAGGGATATATGTTATACTTGAAACCTGGTTAGAGATCCCTCTAAACTTGAAGACGTATTCCTGAACTCGGGGCTTTGACCTTCTTCCCTAAACCCTATAAGCCCTGACACATGGTTTAGGGGTTTTCAAGCTTTGGGCTTTCATGGTTTCGGGCTCTTTAGGTTTTAAGGGTTTGCAGGTTTCGGACTCTTGCAGTGCTACGCGAACTGATCTAATCGCTGCTACGGGCTTTGATGTTTGATTCAGTTGTTCAAATCGCCTGCTGTTTGTAGTAAGCGTTCTGCAAGGGTTCGGTCGGGTTTTTATGGCGTTCTATGTGATGGTTCTATAGTAACGGTTCCAAGGGGTTCTATAAGAGTTGTAAAGGGGTTGCATGAGTATCTCGCAGGCCAAGAAGGCAGAGGGCGGTGAAGATGCAACTATGGAAGCCAAAGACGAGGAGAAAGGGTTTCAAGCTTACCATGGCATTCTGAACACCGCATTATTCTAGTATCTCCATTATGGCCATTTAGAGCATCTATGCCTACACTGTTTGTAAAGGCTGCCCAAGGCCACTGACATTGGGGTCGGCTTGGAGGAATTGGGTTTAGGGTTTAGGGGTTGCCCTGCCTCCTCAAAAAAAATTAGTCCCCAAGCGCGAAATTCTGAGATCCCAAATCCTTACCCTAAACCCGAAAACCCTAAACTTGCGATCTGGAAACCTTGTACCAGCACAGGGAGTCCCAGTACAGAATCCACAGATGCCCAACGGAGACTGCATCTGGGACTGAGATCATCGTTAACTGAACCCAGAAGCAAGGCAATGCGACATTTTGGGTTGGACTGCTCAAGCAGAGTTTGGTGATAGCTGCAACTGTGCATTTTTTCTTTATTAAGATAGCATCGTTGCTTTTAGCACGATTCTCAAGCAATTTCAATATTGTACACCGACACATGTTTGGTTTCAAACGCCACCTAAAAGAGCTCTGGACAGCTGAATGTCGAGGCTTGGAGTTCATGTACACGCCAGGGTCCCGGCTGTGGGTCTAGGGCTCAGAGACCTTCAGCATCCTAAAACCATGCATAGACCCTAACCGTTCAGCGTTTAGGGTCTAGTTTAGGGCTTCATAAGTGTAGAGCCTTGCAAATCACCGTGTAGTTTGAAGCCCTCTTCGTTCAGCTACTCTACAACACACGAGATCCGGAAATCCCTAAATCCCTGAGCTCCATGCCTGAAGCCCTGAAGCCTAAATAGGGCGCTAAACCCTGAAGCCCTGAACCCTAAACCCTAAACCCTAAAGCCCTAAACCAAGTGGGACCCACCCTAAATCCTGACGCCTTGAATCCTACGGTCCCACATGTGATCCTTGAGGAGGTTAAAGAAGAAAAGCTGGATGTCAAGGAGGAGGCCTTGAACCACCAAGTTGCAGCTATGGGTGTCGGGCTTGGGGCTTCTACGGTTTAGGGTTCAGGGCTTGGGGTTTATGGGGTTTAGGGTTATGCGCCAAACGCACATGGGCAAGAAGATCGAGGTAATATAGCCGAAAAAGTACCAATGCTATTACGCGGTTGCTTATTGTACGTGTATCTTATGATACCCCAATCTTACAGTAGGGTCTCAGTTATGCATTGTAGGCTTGGCTTGTAGAGCTTTCGGGTATTAAGGTTGTGACAGTTTGGACACCCTCGATTGGCCCAGAGGTCTTAGGGCAAGAAGGATTCAGCCGCCCCAGTCGCCGCAGAAGACGAGTTAAGTTGTTTAGGGTTTAGGGTTTATAAGGTTAAGGGTTTTTAAGGTTTAGGGTTTATATAGGCTATTATAGGGTTTAGGGTTTACGATACCACCAAGCTTGGGGCCAGTTGCGGCGGACAAGAAGCGCCCTAAACCCTAAACCCTAAACCCCCTGTACTCGTGTGGACCTTCGCTTGTTGAGGAACGTTGAACCCGGGGAGTTCTGCAGGAGGCGGTTGATGTAGGGGCCTAAATCAGTACCAATACTATTGTGTGTCTTCCTTAGTATACTTACAGTATTTTGGGCCCCAAAACCCTAATCTAATTATTAAGGCCCCCTATATTGCATGCAATAGAAGCTGAGTAGGAAAGGTTGCTTTCGTCTGTGAAGTCCGAGATCGGCTACTGGCAGCAGGGGCTGTTGGTAAGATAGTTTAGGGTTTAATTTGCGGTTTAGTTTAAGGTTTAGGATCCAGGGTCAGGGGTTGGGTTGTAGAGTTGCGTACAAGCTTTGTCTTGCAAACGAGATGTTGCTGACAGCACAGAGTGTCAGTACAATTGTCGCACGTGTATATGCAGGAAGATATCTGCCACAATTCAGCACTGCGCATGGTGCTATGGAATGTATTAATTATGCAAACGACTGTGCATTGACATATCTTGTGATTCCCTTCTTGGCTTTTGCTATCTGATTTTGGACCTGTCATGCGCAGCCTTGCCTGGTCCGTGCTTGTCATGCGCCTCCTTTCCAACCCTGAAGACATATTCTGCTCTCCCGTGTCTCATCTCAACACATCTCATCCTCGTATCCCTCCTTTGGCACAGCATCTGAACCCTAAACCCTAAACCCTAAACCCTCAACTTTTCAAGGAGGAGAAGGAAGATGATGGGCTGGGAGACGAGCCCCCAAAGGCGGAGTTGACCGACGAGGCTCCAGGGATCTGAAAACCCCTGGGAGTTCTGCTCTGGCACTGTTTGGTCTAACCCTGAACCCTAAACTCGAACCTCTGATGGCAAAAGCCTATGATGTCGGAATCACCCTGAACCCTTAAACTCCAAGCTCTGATGGCAAACACCTATGATGTCGGAATCGACTTCTCGTTAGGACTTTCGGTTCGGGGTCTTGATCTGGACGGTCGAGATGGCGGCTACCTTGCTAACTAGCACCACTACCGCTACTACTGCTGCTAACAACAACAGCTACTGCAACTACTACTGCTACTACTACTACTACTACTACTACTACTCCTACTACTACTACTACTACTACTACTACTACGACGACGAATTACGACTACCATCACCATCTGCTCAAGCTCCTACTGCTGCCGCTGCAGCGACGACGACGACGACGACGACGACGACGACGACGACGACGACGTTGAGGACGAGGACGACTACTACTACTACTACTACTACTACTACTACTACAACTACAACTACTGGAGCAAGCACTGCCCAAGCCCAGACTTCATAAGTCTATATGCCAGGAGAAGAAGAAGTACTTCCGCAACAGGCATTCTGGGCGATGCAACGGTGTGTCAGCATCAGCGAATTTGGGCTTCTACGGTGATGTAGAGGATCATTGAAAGCCATGAGACCTGCGCGAAGCCTGTACGGACGCAGCTTGAAGAGTCTCGTCTTGACGCCAGCCTTGCCTTGCCTTTGAGAAGCAGGAGTAGCTTAGAGTCTATAGGGTTCCGTCATCGCCTCAGTTTGAGGGTGACAATGATCGTAAACCCCTGCGCAAGCTCTAAGCCCTATAAATCCTGAACACCCCTAGCCCTAACACTCCAACAGAAGCAACACACCAATACTGCTCGAAAACCCAGACCCCCTGTGTAACAGATGTTGGGTTAGAAGGCTGCATACAGGTTTGGGGATGTCATAGCATCTTATGAAGCTGTTCATGTCAGCTTTTTTCTGGAACCTTGGCATCAAGGATTTCTGGGGGGAGCCTTCAAATCGCAATCCAGTAGGGTTTCCCCAACCCCACACGCCCTCACAGTTGGAGGCCTACGCGTCGCGGTGTCTGCGTGGCGGAGGGTTGGGCGGTAGGGTTTTAGGTGTTGGAGGCCATGGATTTGGCTTGACCCTAAGGGTCCAAAAACCTTATAATCATATACTCTCTCAAATAAAAACCTAGGTTACTACTATCATCCAAAAACCTTATAATCACATACTCTTTCAAATATTAACCTAGGTTACTACTATCATTATAGGGTCCCTTGGCCTTATAATCATATACTCTCTCAAATATTAACCTAGGTTACTACTATCATGATTGGGTCCTTTGAACCTTAGGGGTGAGATTGCAGGCAGGGTATTCCGGACTTGGCCCCCACCACGCTGCGGAAGTTCCTGCAGCAGCTCCTCGGCTCCATTCACTTTTGGGGGTACCCTAAACCCTAGGGTTTAGGGTTTAGGTTTAGGGTTTGGGGTTTAGGGACCCTAAACTCTAAACCCTAAACCCTGAACAATCGATACTTTTCTGGGATCTTCGGAGTGCTGGGCTTTGGAGTACCATACTTTAATACTTTTTTGGGGGACTTGTTCCTTAAAGGATCCATTATGAAATAAAAGTCTATACTTTTTTCTCCCTGGTTACTTCAAAGCCCAGGGAGTGATGCCGTCATTCCTGTGTTGGGCAAGATTCGAATTAGGGCTGTGGAGTCCTGTGGAGAACTGTCCTCTCTTCCCCCATCGTTGTTGACATCAGCAGTGTCGTTAGTATCTTAGAGGTGCTCCTTCGAGCAAGAACGACTGCTACTCAGATGAGGACGGTCGGACAGATAGCCACGGCGACAAACAACACGGACAGTGATGGCGACGACGACAATCAAATGCTGCAGGGTTGGCAATCAAGCCTTCAAGACGTCTGGAAAGGAGACATGTTCGCAGAAAAGGCTCAAGACAGAAAACCTGAGAGCTTTGCTCTCACCCATCAGGCGCGCAACGTGAACAACCCGACAAGCACGGCTTATTCCTGATGACCCTCAACACTGAACCAATCTAAAGTTTGCAAGCGTGGAGCCCGGCATGGCAGTATTTCGCGAAGCCCACTAGAACAGCGCGGCATTCGCTATGTTTCTGAAGCTTTAGTGTAATATAGGAATCCGTTTAGAAGTAGACGACTCCCCATATACAATCCCGGTGCAGCAACATTGGAACATAGCCCTACTCAAATCATAAGGCCCCCTAGTAGTTCCTTTTTGGGATTCCCTGATAGAACCCTAAACATAAACCACAAGGAGGAACTACTATGGGGCCTATGGGAAATCATAAGGCTCCTTCAGGCCTTGCCTACGCCAGATGGCTGAGTCAGAGCCTAAGCCAAAGTAAGCCGAACAGCGTAAGGGTTTAGGGTTTACGGTTGAGGGCCGCAAGTGTCTCTTTGCCGTGTTCTTGCTGACATCACACCACAACGGCTCCAAGTAGCCGTAAGGTAAATACTTTGGGGGGCCCACATATGTACTAAGTAGCCACTATATTGGTACTTGGACACCCTCAACCCTGAACCCCGAACCCTAAACCCTAAACCGGACCCTTTGGGACATGCTTCTGCTTCATGGAACCTCAGCAGCTTGACAAAAGAACGTTCCCGAGCCCTGGCAATGCAACCCGAAAGCCGAAACCCTTAAACCCTTAACGTGCCGTTGCGACTCAAGTTGACTCTAGAACCTTTAAAGGCTTAATAGGGTTTAAAGACACACCCTTCTAGAAGCCTGAAGCCTTAAACCACAAAGCCCCTCATCCCATGTCCAAGCCTGAATCTGCACCGAACAGAAGACAAAGAGAAAGTCCAGAGCACCCTTAATGATTAATTCGAGCCCAAACCCTTGACCGTAAACCCTTAAAGCCCGAACCCGTAAACCCTAAACCCTAAGCCCTCAACCCTAAACCCTGAAATGCCCTAAATTCGCTAAACCCCAAACCCTTAAAGCCCAAACCCTAAACCCTAAAGCCTTAACTCCTTTCGCACGGGAACTCAGGTTCTCCCTCCCGGAGAAGTCGGAGGGCTGGGATGACATCAAGCGCTCTGGCTTAGCCCGGGGGTTCAGGGGTCTGGGTGTTCCGGGTTTAGGGTTTAGGGTTTTCTAAGAAGGGGCTTAGAATAACATAGTGATTTCGGGGTTTGGGGGTTTAGGGTTCTAGATAGAGGGGGTAAAAAAGAAAAAACGTTTTGTATTGGGCTGGTATGCATAACGTTAGCGTCTACTATTGGGCACCGTTAAGGCTTCTCTGGGGGCTGGAGACTTGGAGACCGATTGCGTGAGGGTTCTGCAGGGTTTGTCAAAAGTTTTGATTCTATTCGGTTCGGTGGGAGTGTTATGAGGGTATCTGCTATACGATTCTATTTGGGCTCGGTACGGCGCTTTATAAGGGCTCTGCTTGCTAGGGCTCCATAGGGTTTTAGCGTTCTTTAAATTTAAGGACTTAAGAGATCTTCGGCCCATCCAAGTACTTTGGATCTCGTCTGTCATAGTTGTTAGCTTTAGATCGGTCTAGGGTTTGGATTTAGGGTTGCTGGTCAAGGGTACTTGTCGTCGTTCGGCTTTCGACCCTGAATCCTGAGGTTTGCCTGGGACCAAGCCCATTCCAGCCGAGACTATCTGCGGAAGTGGATTGTCGAGGCACGGGGTTCTTGAAAAGACCTTTGACGCACACCCCGGAAACATCGGGCTAGCAGACGGACGGGTACCACTTTGGTTCCACAAGGGACGTGTCGCGTAGTACGCAGGAACTCCCCAAGGATCTAGTGCCAAAAGCAGTACATCCATAATAGAGGGGCCCAAACAAATTACCTATACCATTTTTGGGGGGTTCCTTATGATAATTATAGTAAACTGGGCCCCAAAACCCTATTCTAATTCTTAAGGTTCCTACATTGCGCAAGCTCAGGGACTCTGAGGTGAAGAGCTGTCTGTGATAAAGTTACATGGGGGGTTCCGAAAACAGGGGACCCTAAGAAAGTACCCTAGATGGTAGGATCCTTATTATAAGGACCCCAAAAGAAGGTACCCCCTAATTTTCGAAAACTCCCACATCCCTCCGACGGAGGAAGGTCCTGGTTCTGTAGGACATGGGAGTTTCCGAAAGTTAGAGGTACCTTCTTTTGGGGTCCTTATAATAAGAATCCTACTAGTTGGGGTACTATATTGGGGTCCCCTATTTTCCGAAAGCCCCGTGACATGCGAAGACAAAAGCGACTAGGACCATCAACATGGCATTAACAACAGGGACGTGGCGCAGACCAAAAGATTAGTCAGTCGAACGAACTTTCTCAGATTCTACGGTCCTCCAGTTAGCTGTCAAGAAATCGGGTTCATTTCGAAAACGGAGTCTTGGCTGTTGACTGCCCAATAGCTAAAGTCAGTGATGTTCAACTAGCGGTGGGCACATGCTCCAACACACCATCCGTCGGAGGAATGTTGTGATGTCTGTTGTGACGAGACATCTGTGTCTGCGTGGTGTTTTTCGAGAAGGTGTCGATGCCGATCACAACACTGGTGTGCATACACTGATGTCTGCGGTGAGTGTTAATGACGCTGATGTTGGTCTTGATATAGGTGTGGTAGTTGTTTGAACTGTTGATGGTAATGTCCACATGCTTCATACAGCACAGTCCGTGCATCCTTATATCGCGATGCATGCCCTAAACCCCCCTAAACCTCCAGGCCAAGCGCACGACCCTGATCGAAGATCCGCAGCCATCGCAGACTTTCACCACGAAGCAGCTGGGCGGCACCCGGTGGAGTGTGGGGCCTGCGGGAGTCCTGTTTAGGGTTTAGGGCTGACGGGTTTAGGGTTTAGGGTTCAGGGTTTAGGGGTTTAGGGTTTAGGGTCCAGGGTGCTTCAGCGGACCTCGGGGGTGTTTCTCACATTCTTCCTGGCACAGGGTGTGAGGTTCCCACGTTTCGCATGTTGCTGTCTTTTTGCAGTTGGGACTGGCGCAGGAAGTCCTAAACCCTAAAAGCTCTAAGCCCCAAACCTTTAAAGCCCAAACCCCAAACCCTAAACCCTAAACCGAGCCCAATGCAAACTTTCAAGACGCTGGGCCTGAAACCCGCATTACTGCAGAAACAGTACCAGACTGTGGGGGCCTGAAGACTTACGAAGATGGGTTCCTTGATCTATAGCATCTAGTCCCCCGTAGCCTATTCCCTACAGTATCTCTGGTCACCTGTAGCCGCTATAGTCTTCGCTTCACTCGATTAGTTTTCATCCTGGCTCCAAGCTTCCAGCCCTAGGTCTGCCTCCCAAATTGAAAAAAACTGAGTTCTAAGCTCACACGAAACCTCATACTGAGGGTTAAGGGTTTAGAGCTCATAATAAAGAAGCTAGGGTAAGTAGTAATGGTGTTTCTATGCCCTAATCTAACCAAGGCCAATTTGGAGGTCTCAATGATGAGTAATCCCATTCCTTGGGGTTCTACATTTAGTAAATTAGCATGCCCGCAAACCCTGTTCTGATTATGTTCCCCTATTGTGTGTTCGCATGCGTTTGGGACCGTGTGAGCGATCCTTCTGCAGCATCGGATTGAGTGCTTCAGAAGCACGCAGGGACAACACAGCAACCTGATCCGGAGACGTATGTAACCAGATTTGTGACATCGGGAGTTAGGATGGAACTAAAGCTATGCATGGATGCCGGTTTCAGAGATTAGAGACCTAGAGATGCGGAAACAAGAAATGTTGAGGTTCGGATTGCATGCATTATGGTGTATGGCCTTCCGCTCTCTGAAATTCATACCCGAAAGCCCAAAGCACCCTCGAACGCCGTCATAGAGCCCCGCAAGCACCCTTCAAGACGTGCCAAAATGACAAGTTTTCAGTGGCACATTCCAGGAGTCTGTAAGCCCCAAACAAAAACCTAAAGCGAAAGCCCGAAAAGAGGCACTTGGCTTGGCAGAAGCAGCACATGGACTTCCAGTCGAAGCAGAATCTCTGGAAGGCTTGTGTAGGGGTGTATTCATGCGGGTGTAGTCGGGAGGGGAAGGGAGGAGGGGGGGAGTGCCGTTAGGGTTTGGGGTGCACGGTGTAGGAGGGGTGTGTATGCATGATAGCATCTTGTCCTCAGTTTCTTGCCCCCCCCCCCCACTCCCACCGCCGAAAAACCCCAACACCACAAAATGCGGTAAACTGCCCATTACCCTGCGAATGTAAAATGTTTTGGGAAGATACCAACAAGTCCGAACGGGGATCGAATTATTTGTAACAGTACACCCTGAGAGTCCCTGTCAGAGTTATACTTTCAGTTGTTGGAACCAAGTTGCTGGCTCGTCTCGAGGTATCGGTACTTCGCTGTCCTGATATAGGTGCTGATTAGGGTGAGGAGGGGTATTATATACATACATATATATATATATGTATATATATATATATATATATAGTGTTTTGCTAGGGTTCAGAGTCAGGAAATTCAAGCTACACATGCACGTGTACAAGCAGTTAAAGTCAGATGGAAGTCCTTTAAAAGCCAGGAACCCATGAATGCGATCTGGCCTGACGTCCTCAGGACTTCAACGACCCACACAGCTCTGAAATGCTCAGCAACCTTTAAAATCTAATCCCTGCAACCTACGCCGCTCCCCGAAGGCTGTCCTGCAAGGGGCCCGCAACTAGAGGGCTCGTCATCGCGAGATAGATCCCGAGGTGGTATCCTTCGTCCTAGGCTTTGCGAAGGTTACACACGCCTTGTCCTTGATGATCGTACCCCTGCATGAGCAGGTCTTCTGGAGTGATTGCCCTTCTACTCCCGGTCTACAGACGATGCTGATGACGATGAAGCAAAAACGAGGATGATGGTGGCCGTGATGATGATCACCTGGGCAGGTGCAGTAACGGATGATTCACACTCTTGTCATGAATAATCATCAACCACTGTGTAAAACCCTAAACCCTGGAGTGCATAAGGCCTTTTCGATTTCAAGGCTCTGCCCTTCATTCCATAGCCAGGCGAAGCCCAAGAAGGACGAGGACGCTGCATCCATTGCGGCCAAAGCCAACCTCGATATCTTCGCAGTGGAGGATGTTGTGGGCCTAGTTGGTATCTAGGGGCTGGGCGAAACCCTAAACCCTAAACCCTAGACCCTAAACCCTAAACCCTAAACCCCTAAACCCTAAACCCCTAAACCCTAAACCCTAAACCCTAGACCCTGTAATGTAGTTAAAGGTGGCCATCGGAGCCTGCGAAATGCAAGTAGCGCTGCGGGCAACACGGCATGCGTTGCAAAGTTCTGGATGATATTAATCCATCCCTCGTTTGGCCTTGTCACAGCAGTGATTCAATCGACTTTTAGGGCTTAGGGTTTAGGGTGTAGAGTGGCAAACTGCGGCTAACTCTCTGCATTCCCCTCTTGGACAGGATGTGAATGACATCGGCGATGGCGAACCTTTGTATGCCCACTTCGAGCCTGTCGACTGGGCTTTGCTATTCGTCCTGCACCTAAATCAAGGGCCCGGGAGTCTATATGCCTTTCGCTTGTGGGAATTGTTCTAGAAAAGAACTACTATAGGGCCTATGG
>CAJNDV010036545.1:0-18279 GCA_905221635.1 Symbiodinium sp. CCMP2456
GGGTTTAGGGTTTTTGGTTTCAGAGTTTAGGGTTTAGGGTTTGGGGTTTATCAAAAGAACACCTAAGGTAGATTCACAAGAGGTAGTTTCTTGCCATTTTTCAGCATACAAAAAATACTAAAAAATATTAAAAAATACAAAAAAATATCATCAAAATACCAAAAAATATCATCAACATACAAAAAAATATCATCAAAATACAACAAAATATCATCAACATACCAGAAAATTATACTAACATGCGAGAAAATATTGCCAGCATGCGAGAAAAGCCTTACAGTCATACCAGTTACTAGAAACAACTACCAGAAACGACGACAGGCTTAAGGGTTAGGGTTTAGGGTCTAGCATGTAGGGCTTGGCTTTGTAGCCTTAGGCATTTGGCGACCAATAATAATCAAAACAAAGGGGTAAAACGGTAAAAGGCTTTAGGGTTTCGGGTTTCAGTCTTGGGGCTTCTGGTTCAATTCTGTCTGGGGTCCCAGGTAGAAGGCTTCGGGGCGGCTTGTGGAGGGGAGTCTAGTCTATGGCTGAAGATAAAGTGATCGTTCAGAGTTTGGTGCACAGGGGGATCTTCAGGCTGCGGGGTCTTCTTGGCTTTCGTGTTTGGCTGAAAGGCTGCGGGTGCAGGATGCAAGCTTTCCCATCGTGCACTTCAAAGAGGCATTGAGCAACCAATAAAAACTGGGCTTTAGGTTTTACGAATAGGGTCTGAGGTATTTAGGTCTTGAGGTCTCTAGTAGTTAGGGTTTTAAGGTTCCAAGTGTTCAAAGGCATCAGGTGCCCCATAAAAAAACACAAGGTTTTAGGAATTAGGGTGGGTTAAGGCTTTAGGATTTAGGGCTTTCCGGGCTTGGGGTTCAGGGTTCCGTAGGATTAAAAAGGTACTCGGCGACCAACAATAAACACATTGGATTTTAGGTCTGGGGTTCCGGGTCGAAGCTGTAGGCTTCAGGTTTTAAGGTTTGGGGTTTTAAGGTTCCCAGGATAGAAACAAGGCATTGGGCGACCAATAAACACACAGTGTTCTAGGGTGTTTTTAGGGTTTGGGATTTATGGGTTTTGGCTTGGGGCTGGGCCTTAAGGGCCCCAGGGTTGGAGGTTTTTGGGTGGGCCCCATACCTGTATCTTATTTAATGGTTAGGGTTTACGGCTCTCACGTTTAGGCGAGCCCGTTAACAATGCAGGGTTTCGGTGCTCATACTCGGGCAATCCAGGCGAGGCATGTGGTCTCAAGTCGGGTATGGCGGGACTAAATCGAACAAACAACTGGGTTTAGGGTTTAGGGTTTACAGGCACAGTGCGACCAATATAAGCCGGCTTAGGCCTATTAGGGATTAACGGCATTGGGCGACTAACAGCACTGGGCGGCCAATAACAACACGAGGTTTTGAGACTGTCTAGGGGTCAAATTATTTTGTTAATATAGGATTTTCGGGTTGTCTAGGGTTGAACTAACACTAATCCCTACACCCTACACTCTAAAGCGACCCCTAAACCGAAGGACCCCAAACCTGAAAGCCTAAACCCGTAACCCAACGAGGCCTTCTGTAATGACTCTGATTGCCTGGAGACGGTAAAGGGTCCTTTTCGCGACACTGCAAGCTCTGAGTCACTTCGAGATCCCAGCACAGAAGTGCCGTGAACTGTTCGACCGTGCGAGAAGGAGCTGTTGGATCTCTGCCCAACACTGGCCAAGTCGCTTGATATCATCTGTACTTCTTCTTCTCATCAAGACCATCTATGCTTGCTTGCAAAGCGTCAAATATCTCCTCTGGTATTTCGCCAGGAGCTTGCTCGATGGAGTTATCAGGGAGCTTGAACTTTGGCTCGTCCCGTACCACCTGCCATTTCTCCCAGGAAAAGCTGTGAACTTCCTGCAACTTAGCCTTCCAGTTGTGCCTGGTGAAGACTCTCGTGTGGCTTTTCTTCGCCAAATCCAGAATGAACAGCTCGGAAGTTTCTTTCCAGGTGCTTGTCCATCGCCACTGGTTAAAATCGAGCCCGAACTTGCAGCACGGGGGGCTGAGGTCGTCAAGAATTTCGGCAGGGCTGCGATGGCATTTGACAAAGCCTGCCCGGCTCTTCGGTGCCGCTGCAGCCTTAGTGCGACGAAATCCGGAAACATACAAGGACTGCCAAGCTTCCAAACCATCATATCTTATCCAATCATTAAGAGCGAGCAACCTTGGGTCTGCCTTGTTCAGGCCCAGCGAGTTGTCCGGGCACAGCCTCAGATTGGCTTTCCACATGGTTAACCCTCAACACGTGGCCACAGCTGGGCATGTGAAAACAACATATTCGGCCAAGTGACATGCAACTCATCTCGGGCATCTCTAGCACAAACTGCATCCCGGTCCACCTGACAAACTTGTCCGATGCAAGCCAAGTGTCAGGACGACAACTGTCACGAACCCCGCCTCTGATCCACTAGCATCAGCATTGGCCCCAGCAGAAGAAGCATGCTCCACCTCCCGACGGACACTTCACACAGCCATGCTGAGCAAGAGCAGCTATAATGAACTGGTTTTAGATGCCTGCTCCGGTTCCGGATCATTCCGACCACGGCTTGCCATGGCTTCCGCCTCCAAGCAGAGGAGCAGGCTGAAGGCCCACAAAAACAATTCTTTGAGCGGGAATTCATGGAAAGCCAATCAGAGAAGATATTGAGTGTAAGCTTGTGCATAAAGTGCTGCCAACATGAGTGCATCTCTGCCTATTGAGCTGCCTTCTCAAAGCTTCAGAATGATCTGCCAAGCTACCTGCATCTCTGCAGCTGCTGTAGGATCCACAGGCGTTTCGGCTTCAGCATCCTCGGTTAGCAAAGCAGGATTTATTTAAATTCAAAGCTAACATTTCATTCCCATTAATTAGATAAACCCAGACAGCCAGAGCAGCAAGACAGGCAAAGACCGGGGGGGACAAGACATTGTGCAGCCGGAGTGGCCATAGCCAGGGCACCAGCCTAGGTAAGGTTTAAGGCTTGGCAAATTCATCAATGAAGCAATCCCCTATGCTGCAATGCTTGTCACCACACGAAGCGAGCCATCTCGGGCTCTCACCTGCGAAGAAACACCGGCTGACTTGTCCGGCTTGGCCTTCTTTTTTGATTTGATTGCTCTTTTCACCTTGAGCTTCACTTTTCCCTTGACTTTGTGCACCTGGCTTTTGCTCGCTGCCCTCTGCCGCTTTGCCTTCTGCTCAGTTTCCTTGGCATCCAAGGCAGCGTGGTACAATTTTCGGCGCTTTCTGAACTTAAGCCGTTCCTTTTCCTTCCTCAAGTCGGGATCCCCCTGCATCTCGTTGGCATCCAAAGCATCAAGTAGATCTTCATAGTCGGTGTCATCCGCAGCGTTTGACTCAACTTCTTCTGAGTCTGCCAGCAACTTCATCCTCTTCATCGCAGCATCTTTCTCATCTTGAGATTTCAGAAATCGGTCAAGCACCAGCTCGTGCAGTGTCGCACGGGATGCATTCCCTTTGAAATCAATATTGTACATCTTCAACAGCTCCTTGCACTGTTCCACAGTCAAACACAATCCTTTTTCAATTCTTTGGTACACCAGGTGTCTGGCAGGAGCAGATTGTTGCAAAACCACCGGCCCGTGCTCGCCTGCCAATGCAGGAGTATAGGGTACCGAAACCCAATCATCGGCATTACAAATATGTTGAAAGCTCAGGGCGAAGTCTTTCCTCACCTGGAAAGCAGGCATGTCCTCAGAAAAGCCCGTGTCGTGGACCTCCACCTGCCACCCAGCGAAAGCATAGCTCGCAGATGCGAGTACCAGGAATGCTCGCCCTTGTGAGTTGCAGGCAACCAAATCACCAGCGGAAACCAAATTCGTCAGCCATGCGTCATTGCAGCTCTTTGTCTGAGCAGGGTTCTCCAAATAGGAGAAAAGCCAGGTTGTGGCCCCCAGCTGCTGCCACATTGCAGTCTGGCTGGTGCTTGGCCAGGTGTGATCCGCCCTTTTCGGCTTCATCAAATCCTGAAATTTCTTCTTTAACACCTGCCATTGGAATCAACAGCAACCCGAGCGGTGTAGGTGGTCATACTACACATTCTGATTCCCACTAAAAGCCTTTGTTGCTAACTTCGAGGCACGAGCCCGACTAACTCCACCGAGGCACGTGAGTGTTTGGGTGAGTCATGGGGTTGAAAGCTGCTGCCGAAACTTTAGGGCACTGTATCTTGTCTTCGTCGGTCACATGGAGGCTCTCCATCTTGCGGGATTTGTAAACACCGCTTTTGATCACCTGTTGCATCTTGACGACTCTGGACTTCTGGAAGTGTCTAGCGTCGCGAAGGCTGTCCTCATGCTGATAGGCATAGCTGCCGATTCACGACGAAAGAAACTCAGAACTAACTAAGCTGATTTGCCTGATTCCAGTCTGCAATCCAGAAGCCTTGGCCTCTTTGTGGACGTTCTCGACGATCGCCGAATCGCCCATATGGCAGACACAGCACCTCGGGCTTGGGCGAAAACACAGGGTTTCAGATTAGGCTTGGCGGTTTAAGGGCTTGGCCGACCAATAAAAGGCAGGGATTTAAGGTTTGGGGGTTGTAGGGCTCCCAGGGCTGAAGGGGTTCATGGCGGGCTGTAACTTCAGGCGGTGGGTCCTCGCTTTGAGTGTTTAAGGTTCACGGGTAGACTGTTTGGGGTTGAGGCTCAGGCCCGATGAGGTGTAGGAGGGCTTTGCTCTAGGCCATAGAATTTAGGGTCTATAGGGTGTCAGGACGTAGGAAGGGTTGCCGGTTTCAGAGTTTGCGGTTGGGGTTTACGGCTTTCAATGGTTCAGGGTCACGGCATTAAGGTTCTCATGTGTACTTAGCATTGTTCGACCAGTAGCAATTAATACCCCACTATGCAGGGTTGAGAGGCATCGGGCGATGGTGTGGCATTGGGAGACCAATAAAACACAGGGTTTCAGTCCGACAAAGCCAAAGCCAGCACCCAAGCCCCAACGTCTGCCCGAACAGACTCCAACCTTTGCCCGAACACAAAATACAACCAAAAGCTACCCTGGGAGCCATCTGTTCCCTTGGGGACCGATGGTCCCCCTGAGGTCCATCGGACCCAGCTAGAACATTTATCCCCGAAAACTACAAAGCCCCCAAACCCTGCAGGCATGTTGAACAGAAAAGGTTTAGGGTTTGGGGCTGAGGGCGTTTACGGTTCTCACGGTTGAGGTTTTAGGGCGGGTCGTGGGGGGGGGAGGGTGTAGGATTCAGGCCAAACCAAAGTGTTCGTTGTGATTGTGACTTCTTAGCAGGCGAAATCTTCCGGTACTACTATAACGTTGGTTTGGGTGGTTTGGGCTTCAGGTTTAGGGCTCTCATGCTTCCAAAGCATTGGGCGACCAAGTGTTAGGGTTGAAAAGCATTGGGCGACCAACCAACACAGGTTTTGAAGTACGGGGGGTAGGATTTAAAGGCACTGGGCGACCACATATAATGACAGGGTTTTAAGGTTTTCTGCTAAGCTTTCGGATTCGGCTTTTAGCATTTAGAACTTAGGGTTTGGGTTTAGGGCTCAAGGCTCAGGGTTCCCAGGGCTTCAAATCGTTGGGCAACCAATGAAACAGGGTCTTAGCGTCTTTGGCAATGGTTCGGGGTTTGCGGTTTCGGGTCTGTGCTTTAGGGCTTTTTGTGGTTTGGGTTAAGGGCTTCCAGGGGCGACCTGGCATTGGGCCGACAACACAAATATTCAGGTTTTCTGCTAGGCTTTTGGGATGAGGTTTTTAATATGTAGGGTTTAGGGTTTGGGTTTAGGGCTGAGGGCTGAAGTCTGAAGGCTTAGGGTTCCCAAGGTTTAAACTAGCATTGAGCAACAAATAAAACAAAGTCTTAGCGTTTTTGGTAATCGTTCGGGGTTCGTGGCTTCGGGTCTGTAGTTTAGAGCTGTTGGTGGCTTGGGGTAAGGGCTTCCAGGGTGAAAAGGCATTGGGTCGACAACTACCCATACATAATTAGAGGCTTTGCAGGTTTTCTGCTAGGCTTCTGGGATGAGGCTTTTAGCATATAGGGTTGAGGGTTTGGGTTCAGGGCTGAGGGCTGAAGGCTTAGGGTTCCCAGGGCTTCAAATCATTGTCATTGGGCAACCAATAAAACGGGGTCTTAGCGTCTTTGGCAATGGTTCGGGGTTTGCGGTTTCGGGTCTGTGCTTTAGGGCTTTGTGTGGTTTGGGTTAAGGGGGCTTCCAGGTGGAAAAGGCAGTGGGTCGCCAACAAGACACACGTGGTTGTGGGGTTTGGGTTTCGGGTTTGGGCTTGGGGTTTGTGTACATCATTGAAGGATCGCAGGATGTAAAGGCATTTGTGACCAATTCTAACACATTGGTGGGAGTCAGGTGGTTTTGCTTCAGAAGCATTGGGAGAGGGGACCATGAATTTCAATCCCTAAGTCCTGCATTTATGCTGATCGCCCGGTGTGTTTTGAATTTGGGAACCTGAACCCCAAACCCTAACCTGCGAGGACCCTAAACCTGAACCCTAGACCTAGACCCTATAAATTATAAACCCTACAATCCCTACAAGGCCTAAACTTTAAACCCTGCCCGTAAACCCTAAACCCATCATTTGTAAAGGTTTCGAACCTGGAATTCCCAAACCCTAAATAACCTAAGAGTGGGTTTCGGCACTTAAATGCCCATACGATGGGATGTTTGGTTTCGAATCCACACAAACACACTGTGCTCCAAGAAACATGACTTCTTTCTTATTCCTAAACCCTAAACCCTGAACCGTAAGCCCTGACCGAAAACCCCTAAACCTAAACCCTGTGTTTTTAGTTGCTCGCCCAGCTCATTCACCACTAAACTCGAAACCCTAAAGCCTTCTATTGCTATTACTATTGGTCACCCAATCTCTTGCAGCCTTCGCACTTCATGAGCTCTTCAACCTCATTCGTACCTCTGAGGTTGTCTTGTTCAGCAGCAAGCAGCAGGAGGCGGTACACATTGTTGAGCCGCCAATGCATCATCTGCAACGGCTTCACAGAGTGGCCCTGTGCAGCTTGCCTTTCGGCAGCCAGAAGCCAAGACCACTCTTGCCTCATTGTGGTCAGCGTTTTCTCACTGGTGCTTGGCTTTAGGAGTCCAGCCCATCGGAACGGCGGCAGCAGAAAAGAACCGCTCAAGGATTGCACTCGCTTCTCAAGGAGTCGAAGCAGGAAAGACATGTGCAGCTGCAGATGCTCATCTTGAGGAAAAGAAGGGTAGAGGTTCTGCACATGAAAGAACCCGTTGACCAGGAGGTCGTGAACTTCCGAAGCCCAAGCCTGACCAGAAGACCGCCGCACAATGTCCTGCTCCACCTCCTGCGGCGTCTTGAGCTCTCTCGCTTTGGCCGTGAACTCAGTCCAGCATGGGCGGCCCAGTGTGATCACGAGCTCCTTTCGCCAGAACGACTGCGGAGTTACGATCTGTGGTGCCATGGCCCAAACTCCGAGCTTCATTTTCAACCTCCTGAGTTCCTCTTTTGCGGAGAGGTTTCCGCTGAGAAGCTCATCACCATCGCCGAGCAGCTCCTCAGCTTCGAGGCCTTTCCTCAGTCCAAAGTAAAAACTTGAAACAGTCCGTGAGCCCACTACATTGTCACAGGATGCAGGCCTACAACATGACAACACAGGATGCGTGACAGAGGTTCTCTGGAGCCCCTCGTGCCATGATCATCTTCAGCATGAAGCACTGGCCTGCAAAGAAGTCGGAACACTCCCAAAAGCTGAACCATCTCATCATCTTCGTCAGCGGGCCCAAGACGTTCAGCGAGGGCATCGAGAGGATCTTGTTGAAGATGTGTTCTCGCTCCTCCTTGCTCGACGGCTCCGGCAGCCCCAGTTCGGCAGCGATGTGAGGTGCAAAGGACAGGAAAGGTTCCTCGGATGAGGAATGCAGCCTCACGAACTCCCTTGCCTGTGCTGCCCGCCTGTGGTGCCAGGCCTTCGTGCCAGCAGGGCCATATCCCACATTAAAGAACATGGCGTACTCCAGCACTGTTCTGAAGAGGCCGGATGCTTTCATCGATGACTTTAAGTCATTCCACACCCGGTGGTAAGGATCGTAGAGGGCATTGAGCATCAAGCCATTTCTGTACTGCAACATGTCAAGCGACGGAAGGTTGCATGGGCCCATGTCGGACACACTGGTGAACATGGCGATTTTGCTCAGCTGGATATTGGGAGGTATCTGCACATGCATCTCGTTGGTCTTCACATTCACCACCCAATATATTCCATCCACCTCTACTCTTTCCTCCTCCACAGCGAAGGGGCCCAGGCGAAGGCCTTCTGGCTTCTCGAAAGCAGACAGCGGCAGCCCTATTGCTTGCATCATGTGGGAGAGTGCCCGCATAGTCTGAAAGCTATCCATTCTGGTTATTTTGGCCTGATAGACCAGCGTCTGCAGCTCCTGGTCTAATTCATCCGTTGCAACAGGTGCCAAGTTCTGGATTGGGAGGAAGCCAGCTGCTCCAGTTCGCCAATCGTAAGCACATCCGACTAAGGTGTCGCAGTCGTACTGGGCGGCATCCCAAGCCACCATGACTTGTCGGCAGTCGGCGAAAGCCGACACCAGCTTCTGCATGTAGCAACACACTTCTTTCGTTGCCTCACTCCGGACAATTCCGTCGCCTCCTGAGACCAGATCAGTATGCGTTGCCATGGTCTCGCGGCGATGCCTTCTCTGAGACTTCACCCTGCGAAGAAGCAGCAGCCTGTTGATACGTGGGATTTTCCGGGTGTTTCCATGGGCACTTTTCAAGATTGGCAGTCCCTGCGGTGCCCGGCTGGCCTTCTGCAAGCAGCATGCATCCACCAAGCTTCCACACATGTAAACAAGCCTTGGGAACAGGAAAGCCACGACATCTTCCCAGGCACGAGCCGAAGTCTTCGGGTTCGTCTTGACAAAGCAAGTCCAAACGAAAATGTCCCATATGGAAGCAAGCTGAGCGGTGGAATGCAAGTTGTAGCCGTGCCAGCCATGCCTCTGTAGGTGCCTCCAAGACCTGTCTGCTCCCCGGTGCTTCCCGAGCAGCAACGGAAAGTTTGTTGTGAAGCCGGCGTCTGAAAACTCCAAAGTCACATTGTGATATCTTCCATCACTTCCATACATGTTGAATGAAACCCGACCTGAGCTAACCTGCGAAGCGGGCACCTCCGAAAGTGCTTGTTGAACCAGGTTTGGCGGCATGCGTACAGCTGCCTGCTTCACTTCGGGGCTGTAGGCTTTGGCAGCACAGATCTGCACCAACACTACGAGGAGGCCCTGCGTCTCAATGCCGTGGCCATCATGCTCTCCTTTTGGAGACTCTCTCCCACGGTAATGGAACTGATCCTCTGGCACCTTGGGCTCTAAGTCTGAGAATGCATGCCAATAAAGAAACGGAAAAACACACAGGCTGGAAGCTAGGATCACCTCTAGCAGAAAACCCAGTAACTGATCTAGGACAACTGCGGCAAAAGCACTTCTGCTTCTCGAAATGCCTCCTTGTGCTGCTTTTCGTTTTGTTTGATGAACTCGTGGTCTCTGGTTTTCATGCCGAGAGCTGTAGAAACACGGGCCCATATCCATTCCGGAGTGTCTTCTGCGGCAATGTGCCCTCCAAGCACATGATTTCCCTGCACTGTCCACTGGTAGGACTTGAAGGGAAGCGGCACTTCCTCATCCATCTCTTTTAATCGATCAACGTCTACAATCGTCCAAAACCAATCAAAGGACCTTTGCAAACTATTTGCACGACAGCCATCTCTTAAGTCAAAGCGAGAGAACAATTGACAAACGTGAATCTGATTGAATCTGTTGACGACTCTTTTCATCTCAGTAACTCAGCAGTAATAAGCACTCTTGACTTCGAGCAGGCGACTTCCAAGCAAGTGAAGTAATCCCAGACGACACAGAGAGTGCAAGACTTCCTAGCTTGGCGTGTGCGGCAACAATGCACTGAGTCTGCTTCGATTTTGGTCGGCATGAGAATCCAGTCCAACTCTCAAGGTGCACCGGTCGGCCGAGCCGAGAACCGTGAACCGGCCCAGGCTGGCCGACTAGCGGAAAGGTAATAAAAAATCCCCGGGCACAGAGACTGCCTGACGGAATCAACCAGGTAACCACAGGGCTTTTGTTAGCTCTCGACCCTGCCTAAATCGCATTTTTAGCAGGTTCAGAACCCCACAACCCGCACAGCTAGAAGCCCAAAGTCCAACTGTCGAAACCCTACCGCTTTAACCGCAAAGCTTTAGCCGTGGAGGCTGGAGGATACACCAGAAAAAACCCTTGAAGCCTAAGTTGTTGCACAAACTTTGGGCAGATAGGCAGAGTCTTCCCGGTTCCTCCAGGACTTCAGAGTTCAGCAGCCATCAGCTACCTGAGTGCAGCCGAAATGAGTCGAGGACACAATGCTCAGGAAGGATTGCTTAAAAGGCTTACCAAGATGCAAACGATAAGCGAATCAATTCCGGACGAGCAGTCTCGATGCTATGCTGTAAGCACTGCACTAAGCGAACTTATGTCTCATGGTCCAACAGAGCATAGGGACACACAGACACAGCAAACAAACTAGGCTTGGTCTTACACAAACCATCAGAGCCAACAACAGCAGCAGCAACAACAACAACAAGAAGAACAAGAACAACAAATTCAGATTAGCACAAGCAGCCTGCGAGACAAAGTGTACGATACAGAAATGGTTAACACACAAACAACCACAGCAAATATACTAACAAACACAGCCCATCATCAAGATATACTGTGTACTGCCTTTACACGTGCAACAAGACAGGCCAACAAGATATACTGCCGACACACTTGCAAAAACACGGAAACGAATATCCACATCTGAAGCAATATTTATAATACTCAAAAAGACAGCAGGCACTCAACACAGACCATCAACACACCACAGAGTACGAACAAATAAATACAAGCAACATGCCAAAAACGACCAGCAAGATAAAAAGAGAACCACCAACACACCAAAAAAAAACACCAGCAAAATACAAACCAATACCACCAACATTCCAGAAAAATACCAGCAAATACAAAAAAATACCACCAACATTCCAAAAAATACCAGCAAAATACAAAAAAATACAAAAAAATACAAAAAAATACAAAAAAATTCAAAAAAATTCAAAAAAATTCAAAAAAATTCAAAAAAATTCAAAAAAATACGAATCTGGATTGTCGGTCTGTGCAGTTTTCCTTTCATTGAAACCGCCAGCTGGCGAAGGAAATGCTGCCCGATTTTTTGCGGCGATGTTTTTGGCAGCATGATTTAGGATTGACGATAAGCAGTACATGTTCAACCCACCAAGGGTTTTGGCCTAGATGCTCCATGGTCCAGGCCAGGTCATGACGTGGAAGCCGGACATCAGATCACTTTGACGACGTCGATGAGTCGGGTTGCTTGGCACCTGCGGGCACAGTGCCAGGCAGCTAAGAGCAAAGACGTGCCTAAGTAGAACACGGTAGTACTAATTCAGGGGCCTGCGAAAAGCTTCTTGACTGCGTCCTGAGCCTCGGTCTTGTGTTGGCGGATATTGTCATCTGGACTCGCCTCCCGCACAGCAGAAGGCAGCTCGAATAGTATTAAGCTTTGACATCTACAACCCTATTGTCGCCTTCTTGGCGGTTCCTGCAGCTTTCTCTGCAGCTGCTTTCTTTTTTTCCTTTACAGCGTTCTGGGATGCCTAGGCCTTGCCTTTCCAAGCAGCAGATTGACACAGTTGGCCTCCTCGGCCTTCTTAGCCTCAGCGGCCCTTCTTTTTGCTTGCTCCTTTGCTTCATAGGCTAGCTTAGGCTTAAGTCAGTTATCAAAGTTAAGAGTCAACCTGTGCACTGTGACAGCAGCGGCAGCACTTGACAAAGAACGTCGGCAGTCCTCGGCAGCTTGCCTCACTCTGGCTTCCATGGCTTCTTTTTCCTGGCCAGAAGGCAACGGCGTGGTGACAGAAACAGGAACTTTGGACAAGAAGCCTCCAATCCCGAGCCTAACCAAACCACCCCTTCTTGTTCTCGGAACTAGGCCTGAGCAGCTTTCTTCGCTTCTTCAGCTTGGACCCGTGCCTGCCCAAGAACCCTGGCAAAAGACCCAGCACCTTGAACCCCAAGCCCTTAATTCAACCCACATCCAAGCTCAGAGGCCTCCTCAGCAGCCTTCTGCTCTTCCAGTTTGGCCCGTTCCTGGTCAAGAACCCAGGACCTGCCACCTTTGAACCTGAAGCCTTTGCCTTGAAACCTTTTAGAACAACCCGAGACACCTCGTCTTCTGCTGCTTTCAGCCTGGACTCCTCTGCTTTCCTTTGCTCTCGAAGGCGTTCCTGGCCGCGACCCCAGAAATGAAGAGCAATTGCAGGACGAGGGAATCGAAACTGTAGCAATTAAACGTGGATGCACCTTGACAGCTTTTTTGACTCTATCTTCAAATTCCCTTTGTAGCAGCCAAACAAGAATAGACAACAGCAGCCTAGAGTCAGAGGGCCTTAATCTGCTGGGTGCATACCACACACCGTACAGACACCACACACGGCATCCTCTGCATCCGTCAAAAACCACAAGCCTAAATCTTCAACCCTAGTAAGTAAGTAGGATAACACCGAACATGGAAGGGCTCCTCAGCAGCTTTCTCCTCTTCTTCTCGGATGCGTGCCTGGCCAGGAACCCTATCATACCCTATCTACAAACCCACCACCCTTACTAACAACCCGAGATGAACCCTGCAGGAAAGCTCAAAGGCCTCCTCAGCAGCTTTCTTCTCTTCCTCTCGGATCCGTGCCTTTCCAAGAACCCTATCAAAAGACCCCCACCCTCAAACCAGCCGAAGCCCCCTGAGCAGAATCCCAGAACCCAAAACATAACTTGACCCCACATCCAAGCTGACAGGCCTCCTGAGCAGCCTTCTCTTCCGCTTGGACCCGTGCCTGACCAAGAACCCTGTCAAAAGACCCAGCACCTTGAACCCCAAGCCCTTAATTCAACCCACATCCAAGCTCAGAGGCCTCTTCAGCTGCCTTCTGCTCTTCCAGTTTGGCCCGTTCCTGGTCAAGAACCCAGGACCTGCCACCTTTGAACCTGAAGCCCTTGCCTTGAAACCTTTTAGAACAATCCGAGACACCTCGTCTTCTGCTGCTTTCAGCTTGGACTCCTCTTCAGCTTTCCTTTTCTGTCGAAGGCGTTCCTGGCCGAGACCCCAGAAATAAAGAGCAAGTGCAGGACGAGGGAATCGCAACTGTAGCAGTCTAAATTAAACGTGGATGCACCTCGACAGCTTTTTCCACTTGGTCTTCCATTTCCTTCTCCTTTCTAGCCTGTCCAAAGTTCAGCAGGCAATCGATAGAAGACCAACCCGAAGACACCGACTCAAAAAGAAAAAGCCTGAACCCTCGATCCGTGAGAGGGACATCCGAAAGCTGCGTGGGCTGGTCCTGAGCAGCTTTCTGCTCTTCTTCTTCTTTGCGATTGCGATCCTGATCGTGACCCAGAAAACAAAAAACGGATGAGGATATCGGGTTAAGCACTGTAAATCAAAGTGGAAGCACCTCGGCACGTTTCTTGGCTTCCTCCTCCAGTCGCTTTTGGTCCTGGCAACAAAACAAACTTCATCCCCTGTTCTGCTTCCAATCTGGCCTGGCCTGCTGAGCAGCTTTGAGCTTTTCAGCTCGAAGGCGTGCCTGGCGACCAGATGAAAAAAATAATGGATGCCAAGGAAACCTTCTACAGCGGAAGTTGAAGTACCTGGACTTCCATCTCGACTCGCTCTTCCATCTCGATTTTACTCGCCTAGCAATATAGTCAATAGGACAAAACATAAACACAGCAAAGCCACATACCTGTAGCCAGTCGGCCGGGCCTCATCCTTTCGAATCCGTTCCTGACAAATGATTGCAATGGAAAGACAAGAAAAAAACCTAGATCCGTCCTCTGCGGCAGCTTTCCTGGCCTCGTCCTCGAGTCGAGCCTGGCTAGGCACAGCTCGGTATCTGGAGAGCACGTGAAATAGACAGAGTTTGAAAGCCGTCCTTCACAGCTTGCTCCACCCTCTTGTCAAAGGCAGCCTTGCAAGGTGGCGAGAATGCAAAGCGACTCTGCAGCAGCAGCTGCAACAGTGTAACAGCAGTCACACACGAAGCAACAATCTGGAAGGTCTGGGAGCCATCGGCTCCCCGGGGGACCATCGGTCCCCCCCTCAGGTCCATCGGACCCAGCTAGAACCTCTATCACCGAAAATTACAAAGCCCCCAAACCCTTTTACCTTGCCCTCGTCCACAGCAGGTCCAGCCTGGTCGCGGCAACGGACTGGGGATGGGAAATCAAATTCGATAAAGCACTGCATGCTTGTCCGAGCCAGTTGAGATGAGAGGCAGCCACTGAGGACTGGTTCTTCTTGTACAGGTCAATCTTGTCCTCTGCAATGCCGGAACACACTGCCCCACTAGTTATTATTCCTCTGGCGGCCCAACAGCTACGGCCTGCATGGCTTGCATCCTCTTCGCCTTCTCCTTTTGGAGCCGGGCCTGCAAGCCAACAACACAACTTCAAAAATAATTCAGAACTCGCCTTGCCTCGATCTTTGCCTCCATCGCGGCCTGCCCTCCTTTCAACATGACCTAGCAGTCTGACCAGGAACCGGCCCCCAAGCTTCGCCCAATCACGGGGCCTCCATGTCCTCGTCACTTTCCTCCTGCTGGAGTTCTGCCTGCGGGGCGTGAAGCAGACAAAGAGACACAGACACACTCCCACAGCCAAAGGCACAGAGAGCCTCGACATCTGGAGGTTGCGACCCCAACGAAGATTGCGGAGCTTTGAATAATCCTGAATCACTGAAATGCTGAAGCTAGCCAGGTTGAGCCATGCCTGATATTGCCACGAAATGCTAGAAACAATGGTCCTGGCAAGCTTTGCTGGGTCTGCACTTTGGGCACGAAAGCTTCCGGTGGCGAAGCGGTCAACAATCTATTGACAGCTGCGGACCAGGGAGCATCCTTGTTCTGCTTGGCAGCAGCAATCTCGGCACGGGAGAAGCGAGCTAGCGAGCAAACGAATCCCACTAAGCCGACAGTGCAGGACACTCGTGCAAGCCACGGAGCGAGGGTGTCGACCCAGGTTTGAAAGCCCGTGTCGTCATTGAAAATGCGACCGCATTCCACCACAGAGAAGTCTGGTCCCGGTGCTTGCAAGTAGAACCTAGCAGGGGGATGCAAACAGCAGCCCAGCAATGCTCGGGGTTAAGATGCAATGAAGAGGCTTTCCGTCGCGATAAATGCGTTGGGCAGGTACAGTGACGGGTATCACCATTCGCGGGTCACCACCTCTAGGTCAAAAAACAACCCTCCTTTTTTTCAAGCAACATGAGACAATGCTGCAAGCGGCATTAGTATCGCAAGCCAGGCACCGTGCTTGCAATGCAGCCACCGGTCTCCGGTCTTGCTGGTCTCCAAGTAAAACTGCTGCCGGAGGTCTTCCTGTTCTGATGGCTTGTCCTTGGTTGAGTGTATACCCACTTGTTCGAAATCCCAAACTTGAGGTGATGTCCGGTACGAAGGCAAGGTGCTTCGAGCATGGAGGGGTATTTGCCCTGGAAGACCGTCTCCCAGGAATACTTCCTTGCAACAGTATCCTTGGAAGATTGCAAGGACTTGAAGCTCACAGCAGCATGAAGTGGCAGCACGAATTGGAAAGAAGACCTCCAACAGCCAGGCAACCAAATTCCCGTAGTCAGCCTGCACCTCAATCATCCGCCGGCATCCCAAGCGAGTTTCATATCGTTCCATGGCCTCTCGTAGTTTGAGCTTCCTGCAGCGACAACGAACTCATGGCAGAATCACAGACGGAAGAAAAACCAGGAACAATGCACACCTATGGCCAAAGATTAGAGTCGAGATGCAGGTCGCCTCTGTTCTTTGCACGGAGGTCGCGAACTGAGAAGAAAGGGGGCAAGCCAGTGAGGAGCCAGTAGGCCTGGCCTACCCCCTCCTCTGAGAGCTGCTCGCGTAGCCCTGTGGTCGGTATGAACTCATCCAATCAAGCGGCATGTGAAGAACTACGGAGTTGTCTGCACACATGAGCCTGCCGGGAACTGCTTCTCATCCAAGTAGGTCAGAAACCTGAGCTGGTCCCTCCTGCAAGAGCCAGTGCAGCCAGAAGCATATGCTGTGTCCAGCGACTAGTCGAGGACTCCTGCCCTCCAAAGTTCAAACAAAACCCTGGCCAAGTCCTTGGGAAAACGTTGGTTTTTCCTTTTTTCCACTGGGCCAAGTGAGCCCTTGGCACTGGGAGCTTGTCCAGCACCTCACCTGCAGGATACTCGACAAGCTCGCGAAAACACGTGTCGCCTGCTACGTCATAAGTATAAGGCCCAGTGGCTTTCGGCATCGGATTCTTCGGAATCTCCGCCACCTGCACGAAGGGACAAAGCGGAATCAGCACTGAGCAGCGTTTCAAGTATGCCATCATGCCCTGCGACGACGTCGGTGCCTCGGCCTTTTTTTTCCTTCTTCTTATCCGTCTTATCCTTCTTCTTCTTCTTATCATGTTTCCTCTTCTTGTCATTTTTTTGTTTCTTGCTCGAATCCCTCTTCCTCTTGGATGATCCTCGCCGGCTGCTGTCAGTCCTTATTATGTTTCGAGAGCATACTGAGCAGCTAGACTCTTTGAAATTTGCCAGTGCACTGAAGGAGCACTCAAACGATGGAAGTAAAAAAAGTCTCGCGAGCCATGTTTCGAGATTGAGCTGCTCCCATCATCCTCGGCACCTGGGCTCGCAGCGAAAACAATGTGATGGCAACACACATGCAAGCTCCACTCCCAATCAAGGCACTGCTTTCCTGGAACAACTCCTCAAGGTCGCGATCCCCAGATTTCCCAGATTCGCCCCCAAAAGAGGCCCGTGACGACTGCCTTTGGGGCCCACGGGGAGGATGCACGGGACCAGCCGGCGGCCCGTAGTACTGGCCAGGGTGCCCAGGGTATCCTGGTCCTTCCAGAGGAGGCAACCCGATATGGTCAAAGTGGTGTCGCCCCTGCAAGTGCCTCAGATGAAGCAAGCCTCATTCCCAAGAGTCGCAACTAGTCGCAGAAGCTCCCCCTGTCAGCCAAAAAAGCACTAATGCAAAGAAGTCGCTCAGGAAGCTTTCTCTCGCGAGAATGCTTCAGTCTTCCCATGTACATGAGCTTTCCGATAATCCCATGAAATTGAAATGCTATGCGAGCCCCGCTGCAAATGTGCATGATCACGTCTGAATCATTGCTGAGCCCCGCATGATCATGTGCACCCGTACCGTGGCAGTGGGAGCAAGGCTTGCACTGCGACCTTTTCTTCACCCACAAGTGAGAGCAAGCAGAAGGGCCTGCTCCCAAGAGCTTCGCGGTCTTCCACTTGGATCCATGCCTGGGCATGTGGGGCAATCCCGCTACCGCTACAACAAAGCTGACAGGAAGGGGGCTGAGCAAAGACAACGACCCCAGGAATCGCAGACTGCAAGAAGCTGAACCCACGAAGAAAGCGAATGCCACCAAGGCAAAACTCATTCAAGGCGGCAAGCCAGTTCAGTCAAACCCCCGAGATCACAACCGAGGTCCCTTGATTAGGGTATCGGGTTGCGGGTGTTGGGGTTTAGGGTTGAGGGCTTAAGGTTGAGAGGTTAGTTAGGGTGTAGGGGTTCGGATTTAGGAGTTGGGGGTTTGCTTTCTGTAATTAGAATTCAGAACTTCGCACATCCATTGACTAGGGTTTTGAGTTGAGGGTTTCGGCTTAATGTCATAACTTGAGCATGGCAAGCCCACCTCGGTCAAGCAATGCGACAGCCTTCTGTCCCGGGGGCCTACTTCAATGACATGGCCAAAGCTATTAGGATACATTAATTCTATGTTGTAGCCTTTCGACTGGATTGCTGCTGCCAGACTACACTGCAACATGGATGTGTTCCTGAGAAAGCACCGTAACCAAAGAGACCATTCATGAATGGATATAATTGAAGAACCAAACCCTGCTGAGCCGACGGTTTGGTAAATAATCAGCTGCCCCAACACTGAACAACAACCATTTGGAATCAGGAATATTTGTCACCAACCCATCCGATCCGTGAGACCAGCATGGCACCAATGGCTCAGGCCCCAACACGACCCGAATGCTGGGCAGCTCCAGACCTCGGGGCAAGCATGAAGTGAAATGCCAGACCAGATGTGCAACAAAGCCCCAGCAAGCACGGCATCAACTCGCACTCACCCTTTTTTCCCATTCCTCTCGGAAGATCCCAGCGGCGAAGCCACACGATTCATCGAGTTATCA
>CAJNDV010036546.1:11758-22260 GCA_905221635.1 Symbiodinium sp. CCMP2456
ACCACCACCACCACGACCACGACGACGACGACGACGATGTGTGTGTGTGTGAACATTGATTGGCTGAGTAGCATTGCTGTGGATATAATTATACGGTGCCCTCCGTCGTGGCAAAAATCTGGGATGGCTCGGGGCACATCATAGGCTGATTTGCACTTAGACGGTCGCCGTTGTAGTTGGATAGGTTCTTCTGCATGTTCACAGGTTGCCACGAGTGGAAGTTGTGGCATCCGAGCACAAGGCCGTCCTTCAGCGCAACTTCTGCCACGGCCTGCAGCTTGCAAGCTCAGCTTTTAAGGTTTCCTATAGGTGTATTACAGGGGTGCCTTTGAGGGTATGAAAGGGCGTAGTATACGGGTTCCTGTTAGGGCTGTTAGGGTAAAAAAGGGCTCCTTCAAGTGCTTTATAGAGGTTCCTTTAAGGGTAAGAAAAGTTTCCTGTATCAGGGCATGGGGCTGGCCAGTGGGTTTCACCTGCGCTAGAGATGAATACTTGGAGGGAAAGATGGACCGCTGATGACACCCTACGCCGCAGAGCATGATCATCCCCACACTTCGTCGCCTGCTTTCTGACACAGGTTCTGACCCACAGCCATTTCAAAAGAATAGGCTCTGCGGTCACTCTGGTTTCAACAGTAAACCATCTTTTCTATAGGCTGACATTCTCCCAAGAAGTACAAAGTATGCTATTTCAGCTGCTACGCCTATGAACATGACACCATAGTACACGCCCGGGGAAAGTTGTTGACATCGAAGCATCACACCGCACTCTAGGACTCGAGCCCGAGCTCTCATCAAGTCTACCAATACCGTACCATAGTATACCATACGATACTGTACCATACCATCCTGTAGGATACGATACGTTACTGATGCAATATGACATGCACCAGCAATCGATATCGGACCCAGCATTATGATTGAGTTCGCTCGGCAAGCTCGCGACATTCGCTTTCGAGCGACACGAAGCGTCAAATCGTGATCGCTGCGAGGCTCACACCGTCAAAGCTATGTTTCCCTAAACCATCAAGCGCAGGTAAGCAGATTCGCGCAATAAAGAACACTCAACCCTACTCGCTCTCAGTGAGGATCCCTCCCTGAGGATCCCGTATGCTGAGAGACCCTTCCATCAGGAAAGTACGAAGATTCCTGCCTGCTGAGCTGCAGTGAAGGCTTTTCGCTCTTCGTCCTCCGACCATGAAACATTGCGTGTTTTTGAGAAGAAGAAGAATCAGTTGTTAGTGGTAGTAGTAGTAGTAGTAGTAGTAGCAGTAGTAGTAGCAGTAGTAGTAGCAGTTGTTGTTGTTGTTGTTGTTGTTGTTGTTGTTGTGGTTGTGGCTGTGTTTGTGGTTGGTGGTTGGTGGTTGTGCTTGGTGGTTATGGTTGGCTGTTGGTGGTCGGTGGCTGTCGGCTGTCAGCTGTTGGCTGTGGGCTGTGGCTGTTGTTGTTGTTGCTGCTCCCGTTTTCGTCGTTGTTGATGCTTTGTTTTGGGGCGCAGGGAAAGGGGTGGGGGGTGCGGGCGGTTTCTGGGTTTTTACAGGACTTACAAGGGTCCGAGTCAGGCTTTATACAGGCTTTCATTTAGTGGTTCTAGCTTCGAAAGCTCTGTGGGACAAGCAGGAAAGACTAGAAACCCTAAACCCCTAAACCGGAAACGTCCCGAAGAGCAAGCTGCACTGTGAGATGATCGTGTCAGCAGAACGTGGGTTTCCACACGAACTTTGCAACTTCCGAGCGCACACACACACACAGAGACGGTTTGGGGTTTAGGGTTTAGGGTAATACAGAGGCCTTAAAAACTCTTAATAGGGTTTTGGTGTAAATTATGGTATTCTTATAATAAGGGACCTCCAAAATATTATAGGTAATTATTAAGGCCCCTATATTACTTCGGACATGGGACTTAGACATCTGAGCCCGACCGAACGCGAAGACACTTCAGGCATACGACAGCCCTGTCGGTAGAAGTTCTGATGCGAGGTTCAGGAAAAGGGTTTCGAGGGGCAGCAATATTCTCCCAATCTGTGGATGCTTCTGCTTGTACGGCTGCGGTTGGTCAATAGGATGCTTTTTCATACCACCGTCCCTGTACCAAGTTATGATTTCAGCCGATATGCGACAGGATTTAAACAAACAGGGCTACAGTTCACAAACCACCATCGCACACAAACGCACGAGTCGCAAGAGGCAGAGGCTTCTTAGAGCGATTCCGAGCCCCAGGCAAAGAGCTGTGCAAAAGCTACACCGGTCATTCAGTCTGGTCCTTCGCATCCCAGTAGCGCTTCCGCACATGACGAAAACGCCTCGAGGAGCGAACTCTGAATTCAGTGCAGCAATAGCAAGGCACAGGCTGCGCCCAGGGGGCAAGACTCGGGCAAAATTCCAGCCTCCTTTCAGCACTTATACCACTTAAGAAATGTCTGGATAAGGGACACAGTCAAGCTTCGTTCATATTCGTGATTCGTGATAAGCATCTTTCTAGAGGGCTTCGGATATTGCTGAAACCAATCCAGATTTGGGGTTGTCTGAGTCTCACGGCACCCTAGGCTCTTAACCCCAAACCTCTCACCCTAAGCCAAGATTTGCGAAGCCTGTGCCGCATACCTCGGTGCTTGAGCAAGTAAACTCGTCATGACCTTACAGCAACTCAGTATAACGATCTTTGGGGAACTCCATATAGCAAACTCGTCAAGAGGCCGTAGCAACCCTGCAGGAACACTCGAATCACTTTGAAGACTTCCTCAGTGTGACCTCGTCATGAAACTACAACAGGAACTTAAACTAGGCCTATGGTAGCCTCAGAGTGACCCAAGAGTATCCTTGTATCAAAGTGTTTGGGGAGTCTTGCGAATAGCTCAGGTTGCGACCTGTCCGCACCAACCTGCAAATGCAGCGCCAACATTTATAGCTGCTTCGGTTTTCATCGTGCTGGGTAACTTTGGTTTGAGGGGTTCTCTCGGCGACATGCTGTGTGAAGCTGCTCTAGTTAATGTAGGGCCTAAATAATTACCAATACTATTTTGGGGGTTCCTTACTTTAATTATAGTACGATGGGCCCCCAAACCCTATTCTAATTAATTAAGGCCCCTATGTTAGGTCCGTTTTTTTCGACTTTGCAGAGCACAAACCACTGCAGCTTGGCATGCAAAGCCTTGCGGCTTGACACAACAAGTTCACCAATGTAGGGGCCTGAATAATCAGAATAGGGTTTTGGAGCCCGAAATACTATAATCATAATAAGGAGCCCCCAAAAGAGTATTGGTATTTATTCAGGCCCCTACATTACGTCTAAGCAGAGCATGCGAAAACAGGAGAACACAGACAATTTGCCTCCAAACTGCAGACTAAGGACACGCGAGATGCTAGGAGTGTTCATGTTCAAAGACCCTACATCCTAAACCCTCAAACCTAAACCCTAAACCGAAATGCTGAACTGCAATGGCTTTCAGAGGAAGATTTTGTACCGAGCACAAGCTTCTGGAAAGGGCTTCTTCTACCACATAAACACAACATCTCTCTCCTCTCGGCCTGTATTAAGGGTGCTTGTTGTCAGACAGTGCTGCAGTGCGGGGAAGTCTGTTTATCACAACAAGCTGCGCAGGCTGACCTATTATGGATGACGTGCCCGAAAGATTTCTGTGCTTTTACCCTGAACCCCAAACTCCCAAACCCGCCTAAACCCTAAACCCTAAACCAACACCATTGGTGACTCCATGCTTGAAGCCGGCAAAGCCCCCAGGGAAGACAGGAGCCGTAGTAGTTAGAAAAGGGCTTAGGGTTTAGGGAATAAGGTGTGGCCGTATAGTTTTCTGAGCCTTACTGGTTATCATAGGGTTTAGGGTTCAGGGGATAAGGAATGGCCGTATAGTTTGGTGACTCAGTACGCCGACACCTAGGTTTGCACTGCACTAAACCCTAAACCCTAAACCCTAAACCCTAAACCCTAAACCCCACTTCGCGCCTCCTTTCGCGGCCGCACCCAAGAAGGGACGCGGATGCTGTACCGGAGAGGCTCCCTGAGCTGTTTGAGTTTAGGGTTTAGGGTTTAGGGTTTTAGGGTTTAGGGTTTAGGGTTTAGGGTTTAGGGTTTTAGGGTTTTAGGGTTTAGGGTTTAGGGTTTAGGGTGTGCTTGGGGTTCAGGGTTGAGGTTCAGGGACTACTGTGTGGGGTTGAGGGATTAGGGGTTTGGGATTGGATTCCAAAGCTATCTGTCATGATAATAATGCTATTCCGTGAGCGCTCTAATCATCTTGTTCCTTGGTAATCGTAGTGACGTAGTGCTTATGTACAGCTTTTTGCTGACCTGCTCACACAACCTCTGTGCTTTGAAGAAACTCCAAAACCCCTTAATTAAGGAATATACCTTAAATCATATTAGGGATCCCTATTCTAATTTAAGGCATATTCCTTAATTAAGGGGTTTTGGAGTCTCTGGGAATTTGAGGAACTGTGACAGAACAAGCTGCGCCTTGAGCCGTAAAATCGTGGTCACCAGACCCTTACGGCAGTCGGGCCATGTGCCTTCTAGCACCGGCCTAAGCGCGAAACCTCAAACAACCTAACCTTAAGACCCCAAAACCGAAATCCTAACCCCTAAACCTCATGTACGTACCCTAAACCCTCCAACCCTAAACCCTCGATTCTAAACACCTCAAACCGTAAACCCGAAACCCTCAAACCCACCGGGGAGTCCGGGCGAATCCAGCTCCAGTGATGGCATTGTGAGCGTCACCTTCCGGAGAAATTTGGATCGCAGTTTAGGGTTTAGAGTTTAGGGTCTTAGATGTTTTAGAGTGCAGAGTTTAGCGCTTAAGGTTTTAGTTCAGAGTTCAGGGCTGCGGGTTTTAGAGTTTAGAATTTAGGGCTTCGGGTTTTAGAGTTCAGAGTTTGGAGCTTTAGGGTTTTAGAGTTCGGGCGTTTAGGGGTCTGGGGCTTTAGGTGTTCTAGCCTATAGGGTGCAGAGTTGAGGGGTGTAGGGTTTGGGGTGGAAGTTGGGGGTATCCCTGTTCCACGGTTTAGGGTTTAGGGGTTAAGGGTTTGGGGTTTAGGGGTTTAAAGGTTTAGAGTTTAGGAGTTTAGTTTAGGAGTTTAGGGTTGATAGGCAATGGGCTGCAGAGCGTTCAGCCAGTGTACGGTCTCGTGTATTCTTTTCAACCGAGGGGGTCGGTACACAATACCCCTTATAATAAGCAATATAACGTAAATCATAGTATGAAGCCCCTTCTAATATAAGGTATATTCCTTAATTAAGGACCCTTAAATAAGGAATATACCTCAAACAATAGTATGAAGCCCCTTATAACTTAAGGTCTATTGCCCTAAACCCTAAACCCTAAATCCTTAAGGTCTATTCCTTATTTAAGGGGTCTTGCGGCTCTCTGGGCTTTTCAAGGCGAGCTGGGTTCTGCTTGCTATGCTCGGATTTAGGGGTTTAGGGATTTTGGCTTTTAGGGTTTAGGGGTTTAGGGTTTAGGGTGGCTATGCGGTTTAGGGTTTTAGGGTTTAGGGTTTAGGGGTTTACAGATTTTGCGTTCAGGGTTTAGGAGCACAGCCTCCGTCGTGTTGGACTGCCACACCTCGAAAAGAAGCTCCTGGGCCGGTGATGAGCCACATCATAAGGTTTTGGGTTTAGGAAGTTTAGGGTTTAAGGTACCCAGAGACTCCAAAACCCCTTAGTTAAGGAATATACCTTAAATTATAATAGGGTCCCTGGTATGATTTAAGGTATATTCCTTAATTAAGGGGTTTTGGAGTCTCTGGGGTTTAGGAAGATCAGGGTTGAAGGTAATGTCAAAGTCTTGCCAGTATGCTCGCAAATAGGAGTCGCTTCGAGTGGAAGTCTTGGACGCTGCAGGCAGGATTTGGCGTAGTCGTTGGGAAATCAGCATCAGGGACCTTCAGATATGATGGCGATGAGGCGATGCCACGATGTGCACTATCCAGAGACTCCAAAACCCCTTAACTAAGGAATATACCTTAAATCGTTGTCATATAATTTAAGGTATATTCCTTAATTAAGGGGTTTTGGAACCCTAAACCCTAAACCCTAAACCCTAAACCCTAATATGATTTAAGGTATATTCCTTAATTAAGGGGTATTGGGAGTCTCTGGGTCCTTTGGGAGTTTCAGAAAGAAGGCCTGCACAAACCTGTCCGAATGATGTGTTGTAGCGCCTGCTACACTGCTGGGTGGCATTCTCGAAAATCGCATACAAGGATGGGGTTTAGGGTTTAGGGTTTAGGGCGGCAAGCAACACGTAACTCTCGCTTTGTAAGCCGATGCAGAACACGGCCCCTACCTGCACTGTCTCTTTCGATTCATGACAGCCTTCACATGGGGGTCGGAAGCCAGGAGCAAACTTGCAGGCTTTTAAGAAAGCGGATTTGTCGGGCTTCGGGAGTTTGTCACCGAAGAGGTCCGAAGCTTCCACGCCTCTCAAGCCGGGGTGCTAAGATTTGGGGTTGAGGGGTTGGGGTTTAGGCTTTAGGGTTTACGGTTTGAGGGTTAAGTCTAGACCCAGGAAGCCCGAAACCTCAATCTACATGTCTGCTGAACTACAAACTGCGCTCCAGCAGTCGAAAACAAACCCCGAAGCTCTAAACCCTAAAAACCCGAAACCCTATAAGCTCTATAAGCCCTAAACCCTATAAACCCTAGACGCCCTATAAACCCTATAAGCCCTGCACTAGATTTGGCCCACGAGCCCACATTCGACACATGCAACCCATCCTCACGATTTCAGGTCCAGGGTGTACTACAAGGGGCCTTAGTAATTCGAATACGTAGGGTTTCGGAGGGTCTCGTAGTATAGATATGTATGTGTGTGTGTGCATATATATATATATATGGAAATCTAAGGGATATGATTGGTAGTTATTATTCAGACCCCTAAATTCCGGTTTCTGGTTCTACAGAGAAATAGGGCACACCAGGCCTTCGAACTGGAATCTTGTTTGTGTGGAATCCTTTTGAAGGTTAAGGTGTAAGCTTTCGTGTGTAGGCAGGGTTTAGAATAATCTAGAAGAGTCCCAGTGCAGACGAAACTCGGTGTCGTTCTCCACGACAGGCTTTGTGGTGTAAACCTGAGAGGATCGTGCTTTGAGATTGCGCTTCAAGTGTTATTAACCCTCACGGTTTAGGGTTTAGGGTTTAGGGTTTAGGGTTTAGGGTTTAGGGTTTAGGGCTAAACCCTGAAACACGGAAGCTTCAACCATTTTGTCTTAAAAGGCTGGCTTGTGCACGTAGCATTGCAGCAAGGCTCGGGCGGCTAGGACGAATAAAACAGCTGCAACGTGCAGCAGGTCCTCCCTCTCCCTATACATGGGCAACCCTGCCGTAAGGACATCCAAGTAGTCCAAGATTCGGCAGCTGGAAAAGCTGGAAGTTGATAGACTTGCAAGCCCCTTTGTCAAGTTGGCTGTCTAGCCCGCTACCCCAGAGATAGCCACAATCCGATACATGTTGCACTCAAGGAACGAAATCACGTCGTCGATTCGGCTCGCGACCAGTCCTCACAACATGGTCGATACAAGGGTTCAACTGTTGAACTGAAGGGTGGGGCAAACCTCTTATACATATGAAATCTCGCAGTGCACCCTCAACCGCAGACCCACCAACATTTGCACGAGTTCGAAAGCTCAGGGGACTTAAGAAGCAGGCTACAAGTAAGAAAGGATACAATGTGGATAGGCCCGCACAGGGGACATATAACCCCAACTATCACCTTGCCAAGCCCCTAACCGAACCCTAAGCCAGACAGAGGGATTAGGGGTTGGTGTCGCGGTTTAGGCCCTTGGGAATGGTGACAGGGCTTCATGTAGTACTTTGAGGCAAGCTTTCAAGAACCACAGTAAAAGTCGCATGGCTTTCAATAGGGGAGTTTCCGAAAATAAGGGGTACCTTATTTTGGGGTCCTTATAATAAGGGTCCTACTATTTAGGGTACTATATTAGGGTCCCCTATTTTAGGAAACCCCCATATGAACCGCAAGACGTATGCAATTTAGGGTGCCTCTTGCTGGCTATGTGTAGACAATGTAGCCCTTGTGCGTATACCCCCAGAGCAAGGCCTGCGCAGGACATGCTCCATCAGCTGGTGCAGCCGTATTTTCGCCGGAACCTGCATGTGCATACATGATCAAATGTCAAACGAGCAAACCTCAACCCCAAATGCCTAAATCACAAAACGCTCGTCTGGTCGGAGGGCTAAATCAGAATCCTAAGCTCCTCACTGTGTTCGTACTACTGCTCTATGCAAAACCTATGGGCCCGGTTAATGCCATGCCATCCCAATCTTAGGCATGGCCTCTGAAGTTGGGGATTTTGAGGGAGCAGGTTCGGGGTGTAGGATATTCTGGGGCCAGCATAGCTTTGTGTACAACCTTATGGGCTGTCAGGCTGCAGGGTTCAGGATTGTAGAGATGTTCAGCCGTGCCCTGAGGAGTCTTCTGGGTTTCAGGAGCTTGCTGCCGACTGAAACGCAGGCAAAGGGTGAGCACCATTGAAGCAGGGAGATTAGGATTTGTATCAGCACTGTGTTGCTTTAAGTACGCGAAACTGCTGGACCAGAGAAATAACGACAGCAAATCTTGTCGGATTTCATACTACTACTACTACTACGACGACGACGACGACGACTATTACTACCACCGTTATTACGATTACTAGAATCATCACTATTACTTTTCTGGTTAATTATTTCGTTTTATTGTTGTTGTCAGTATTAACGTTGACGGTTTAGGGTCAGTGTTTTGCCGCTCGCCTTCTCGTTCGAGACGACATCCCGAAGAGGTTTTGTCAGCTCCTGAGCTGTGCTGCCACAACGCAAACATTTGGGACTTTCCGAAAATAAGGGGGGGTACCTTATTTTGGGGCCTTATAATAAGGCCCTACTATTTAGGGTACTACATTAGGGTCCCCTATTTTCGGAAACCCCCATTTAGATCCACTTTCAAAAACGAGTTAATGCACTTATGAAGCACATGGCTGTCGTCCGCAGCATTGTTTGATGGCTCGTGTTGTGGCTTCATCGTGTTGTGGCTTCACGCTGCTGCCCCTGTGGCAGTGGGAGTTCTGCTCGTGAGGGATCAGCTTCGAAGGGATCTTCTTGAACCGAACCCAACAGCGGCAAATGTAAAATATCCCCAGGGCCCGTCCAGTCTTCCTTGTCTGCAAAGCGCAAGTATTGTTACTTGTTGTCTAGATGGCTAACAGCACGTCGCAAGCGCGGACCAACCCCTGCATCACGAGATGACCATGAGTCTGATGTTGTTGTCATCCTGAGCACAATACGGACCTCATCTGCGGAGATGCGGCAAACCTGTAGAACCTCAGACCCAAACCCGAAGCTCATTGCATTTTCAGCGTCCGCCGGCCCATCCTTCCTCTTCCTTGCGGTTTGGGGTTTGGGAAGTTTAAGGTTGCCGGCAGGCAGTGTCAACACTGTGCTTTCAGGGATGCACTGGTGTGCGCGGAAGTCGTCCCGATCACAAGTCGACTTTCGGAGCAAAGCAGCTTGTGTTTACGGCTGCAGGGGTCGGATTTAACACGAGAAGCCTTTAGAATTTGCATGGGGTTCTGGTGCATGTTATCGATCGAAGAACTATATATATATATATATATATTCTCTATGATGGGGTAGCGCGACTAATCATTCGATCTAGATACTCCTAGATATTAACAGTGTCTGCTGTTTCTCGTTCAGAGCACTTCTGCAGTCGTTTTTAGGGACAGTTTAGGGGTTTAGGGGTTTAGGGGTTTCGGACCCTGAACCCTAAACCCTAAACCCTAAAAAACTTGCCCCAACTTTTTTTCGCCGGCGGCAAAGCGAAGCCGCAACTTGGGTTTAGGGTGACGAGCTTGGGGATGCAGGCAGGCGTGACTGGGCCAGGAGGGGACTGAACTTCAGAAGCCTGGGCTAGGGTTTAGGGTTTAGGGTTTAGGGTTTAGGGTTTAGGGTTTAGGGTTTAGGGTTTAGGGTTAAGTTAGGGTTTAGGGTGTAGGGTTTAGGGTTTGGGGTTTAGGGTTTAGGGTTAAAATTAGGTAGGGTTTTGGGGTATGTTATACTATAATCAAAATAAGGAACCCCCCCCCCCCCAAATACTAAATACTATAGGTAATTATTTAGGCTTCTATAGTACACAGAACTCTGAAAACCCTGCAGTCTCCGTAGCCCTGCAGAGGTTTGCACTCGCGATAAGTTGGGTTGCTACCGCCATGCCCATCCATATCCAAACCCTAAACCCTAAACCCCAAACCGTTTCTTACAGCTCGGGGAGAAGTTTGAGGCATCTTTATGGCTTTGGAAGAGCCTGTCCGAAGATCTCATCGGGCAGCTCTCTAAACTACTTGGAGGGTCGAGGGACTTAGTAACTAGTTGTTGGTTTAGGGTTTAGGGGTTTAGGGTTTAGGGTTGAGGGTTTAGAGGTTTAGGGTTTAGAGTTTAGGGTTTAGGGTGTAGGGTGGGTTTCTGTTACGGTTTAAGCCAACGCGTGGGGGTTATGG
>CAJNDV010036547.1:7474-22256 GCA_905221635.1 Symbiodinium sp. CCMP2456
CGATTGAACTCAATCGGCCCCGATTGAGTTCAATCGGGCCAGGGTAGCACCAACCCACCCACAAAATTGTGCATCGGCAGCAGGCCCTCCCCTGAAGGATCCACTGTTTTCGTGTGGTGGGGGGGGCAGCCAGCACACGAAAACGGTAGATCCATGGGGGGGGAGGTACTATATATATATATATATAAATAATATTTCAATTCGTTTGCGTCTGGGCCGGCGGTCCCGGCCCACTGCTTCCTTAGATAGAAACGAAAGCCTCGCTGCGCTACCGGTAGCTTTCGTGATTAAAAACCAAAAATACATTGAAAACCTCACCAGAATCCTCAAAAAAGCCCAAACCCCTCAGGGCCTGAACGGCCTTGGCACCGAGCTGCTCCTCCTCGGCACGGAGGGCCTTTCCGAAGCCGGGGCGATAATCCACTACGGTAAAATGGCAAAACGTAATAGAACAGAAGAACATTACATGAAATTATGAGAGTCTCCCTACATGTATGCCTGATTTGGTACTGCTCCGTCTCCTCTTCCCACTCCTCCTCCTCCTCCTCCTGGCGCCGCTGCTGCTGCCGCTGCTGCCCTGCTCCTCCTGCTGCTGCTGCTGGCAGCCAATAACCTGATAATGCTAGCGTGACGAATGCTCGTGTCATTTATCTTGACAAGTTTCGTAATGCTATGGATAGTACTGGACATGTGTTACCATGATCTTACATAATACTAGCAGTATGTATGGCTGTACGCAGTCCCTGCTGGAATCCGAAGACCGCTCTTGTTGAGTTTGAGCCTGGAAACACTGCATTTACGATTCAGGTAAAGATACTTCAACAACCGATGCCTTGCTCCGGTACCCCAACGGCATCACACCACGAGCACGACGCCACGTCCAACTAGGAGCTGGAAAAAGACGACTTGAGAATGCTGGGCTGGCCTCCTCGTAGGCTTCTGCCTTCCGCGCCTCGTCTTCCATTACTGCTCTCCTGCATGGAGAGAAGTCTGTGAGCTCTCGGGTTACAGGTTCAGTTCCGAAGGAACCAACGTCATGGCCGAGTCCTCTCTTTGAACAGGTCGGGAACCGCCTGCTCTTCATGGTCAGCAGACTCCTGAGACCTGGGCAACACAGAAAGCACCAGCAGAGGCGAAAGACTTCGCCCGCATGTCCCGTCCTTGTGTCGTCGAGGTTGGAAACGGGCTCGGAGGCCTCCAAGACCTCAAAGGCTGCAAGGCGCCGCGCAAGAGTGTACACGGAGTGTGAAGGTCAGAAAGTACTGTTGGGCATGGTCGTAAGACTTTATTAATGAGAGCACACATTGACATAGACAAGCATAGGTGTGCCCTTCTCTCTCTGCAGCATCTCACCCTGGAGACTGGAGACAGCTCGTTCACATCCCCCTCCGTGCCTGGCTATCTGTCGGTCTCTGCTCGTTCCTGGCAAAAAACTCTGCACAGGTATATGACAGGCAAGCGGCTCGAACACCCAATTCTGCTTCTCTGGTGTCGCGCTTGTTTGTATCATCAATGCGGACAAGCGAGGACTACCCCCCCCCCCCTCCGCGCCACATCCCAAGATCTCGGCCTCAAGCCTCTGAAATAAGATCGGCTTTCCTTGCGTCACGCGACTCTGCCCATGCGCCGCGCCGCGGTGGCAGCTCCAGCGAGGGCCTTCGGCCTGGGATCTTCGACTCGCCCAGCTCCATCGAGGCACCGAGGGAATTGGGCCCTGGCCTTCAGGTCTTTCCTTAAACAGAAATGATCATGCGATGTGCTTGCGATGCAGTGAGGGTCTTGGGCCTGGGGGTGCTGGTGGTTGGCGGGATCTCAGGGTGCGAGCTTCATGGCAGGGCTTCTGAGAATGAGCTCTCCTTCGGACAGCAAGCTGCAAGAACCAAACCCCTGCGCCAATCCCTGGCAACAAAAAGGGTTACGAGGGGGCTCCGGCAGAAATTCGGAACTGAGCCGATTTTTCGTGTTGTGCTGAGCTTTGCCTTTGGCTCACGGCTCCAGGCAAAAGCCCCGAGGCTGTACACATCTCCGTGAAACCAGGTGCCACGAAGGGTCCGAGGCCTGAAGTTCTTCTCTATCAGCCAAGAAAACCTTGAGCCCCTCTAGTGTGACCTCGGGCTCCCTTCTCTGGCCTTGCTGATCTCTGTACAGTCAGCTCCACGGGACGCAGGGGACAGGAAGCTGAACATCACCCGGCGGCCTAGGTCACAAAATGGTCAGACACGCCCCCACCGGCGCTTCGGTTTGGCATCCTTGGCGGCCTGGCAGCAGCTCAGGGAGGGACATCATGGGACATCCTGAAGGGCACGCAAAATCAGGCCGGTCTATGGGCAGAGTAGAACGGGGCAGCCTCGGATGACGGCGGCTCTGGTGGTAGATCCGCAGCAGCTGGCGCTGCAGGCGTATGCGGCATCTGCAGGGGATCCCTGGCGGAGGCGATTCGAAGGAACTTTGTGTCCAAAATCCGGAACCTACCAATGACTCCTCTGCAAAACTCGGCTGAAGAACACAACTCCTGTCGAGTGGCCTTTGCGCAAATGCCGCGCGGTCCCCAAGCGGCCCGTCACCGGGCCCAGCTCCAGCCAGGCTCGGGCCTCCATCTTGTCCCTTAATTAGGGCCCCCTATTCTACATATAGTTGAGTAGTTGTCAAAATTATGGTCCCTTTTGGGGTACCCTAGATAATAGGTGCCGTATTATAATAAGGACCCAAAAAGGGACCATAATTTTGACAACCACCCAGTTGTATATACAGCACCTCCGCCCAAACAACACACACACACACACACAAATTCAAGGGTTCAGGGTTTAGGGTGATTTTTCCCGCTGAAGGCTGGCCATGGCTTGCCACCTCCATTGGCGTGAGCAATGGGTCCTATCAATTTGAAGGATCCGCGGTTCCTATCATGCAATTCTCCTGGGGCCCTTGCCTGCGCGGGAATAGCCAGCATGGAGGGGCTCCTCAGCATGCTTCGGGCTGCTGGTGCTCAATTTCGTCGGCTGCAGAATTTAAGATCCTGGGCACACTTTGTGCAGTATGCCAGATGGATATCGGGGGGCGCAATGAAGCTGCGAGTGGACATTGGGAGATGCTCAACAAGTGGTCCAAGTCCCGCGCTGCACAGCACAAGGCCTGGCACGTTTTGCATCTGTTCTGGCATGTTGTAACACAGGTCCACCCTGTCACTGCGAGGAAGCAAGAATGTCGGTCGTGCAGTGGAAGCGCGAAGGAAGAAACGTCGCTTTCAGCTCTAATGCTCTGCAGGCTCTCCACTGACATAAATTGTACACAACTACTCCGAAACTTGCTCGCGATCTAAACGAGGGCAGCAGGACCTCAAACTGCTCAACAATGGCAAAGCGAGAGAGACTCAGAGAGGCGTGGTGCCCGCCGCCCACCCCTAAACCCTAAAGCCCCAAAGGATGCAAACACACCGAAGCTCAAAGCGGCCTCTGCCGAATAGGCGGAGGCAAATCGGGGAGCCAACGTCGGAGCTCTGGCCGCCCCGAAGTATGGTGGCAGAACCTTACTTGGAGGTTCATGGGTAGTTATAAGTAGGGTTATAAGTAGGGTAACTATAACTATAACCCATATTAGGGGACTTATAACTCCACTTATAACTACCCATGAACCTCCACGTAAAGATTTGCAATACACGGTCCTCATTGTTAGACTAGGGTTGTGGGTCTGATAAAGTTTAGATAGCAACACGAATCCTAAAGAGACTTACTAGCAAATATTCTGTCCCATACTTTATCAGAACGTAAGGCGCGGCAGTCTCTGCAGTGACTACCACTGCGGCATTGCCGGCTCTCTAAAGTTCGTGGAAAACGAGAATGAATAAGAAAGACCTCTTCGAACTCAAGACGCGTAGCCTGAATCTGAATGACCTGCAGCAGATATCTAATGCGGTGCCATGTCACATGGTCAGAGGGATGGTGCTCCAGCGACCCGTCGCGCTTGATGTGCGCGACCACTATGCCTACCACAAACTTCTATCTTCACGAAAAAGAGATCATTTGTTCATCTGCAGTCATGCAGCGCAGGCAGCAGTGGTGTTGACTGCGATGATTTTGCTTGCTGATCGTCGCCGCACATGGGTGAGAAGCAGGCTTCAGAGATTGCACCAGACCAGACTCGTTAGATTTTCACCGTTGCAAGGTCTCCCCCGAACAAGTCCCGTTTCCTCATTAACCCCGTTCCGCTGGTGGCGCACCGAAATCCTCCAGTAGTCTCTGGGCCACCACTTGCCGATGGCAATCGCGCCAATCTGCCTCCAATGCAACACTTCTAGACACAATACTTTCTACTTGTTACTATGTTCCTTGTATGTAAACTGTGTACTTGATCACTCACTATACACTATCCGTTACCATCGCTTGTATATTGTAATCTGCTTCATATTTACGTCTGCAACAAGAGCAAAGAGGCGGGTCTGACTCGCCCAGAAGCGTTTCGAAGAGCCTCGGCGCACATCATCGCTGTCTTCGGGCCCAGCAGCGTGGCCTCGGGGTCGGGCGCGGAGGGGCGGGGAGGGTGGACATAAAGACTGGTTTTGACCGGAGAACATGGGGGCTTCCGAAAATAGGGGACCCTAATGTAGTACCCTAAATAGTAGGATCCTTATTATAAGGCCCCCAAAATAAGGTACCCCTGATTTTCGGAAACTCCCACATGTGCATCAGCCTAATGGTTGGGAACTGGTCCCAGGGGATGTGTTCATGTGGCGAGAACACTTTACACAAGGCTTTCCCTAAACCCTAAATGGGGATTCCCAAAAATAGGGGACCCTAATATAGTACCCCAAATAGTAGGATCCCTATTATAAGGACCCCAAAATACGGTACCCCCTATTCTCGGAAACCCCCAAATCCTCCGTCCTATCTGCAGAACGGCATCCGAGGATGATGCGATGCAACCGGGCTTTGTCGTTGCTTGGTGTCGCGACGCGAAAAACGCTGGAAGGGCCAAAACATGGTCGATAAAGCTTAAGGTTTTGGGTCCGGGGTTCAGGTTTTAGGACAGTGTTTAAGCGTGTGTCGTTGCAGGAATTGTAGTGATTCTGGGGCAACTGTCGCTGTGCTTCCAGCGAAGTTATGAAGATATTTGTGATTTGCTAGGAGAAACACTTGATAACTGGACCTTTTGCTGAACAAAACACGCCATAGCTGCAAGAACTCGATAAAGTGAAAGCGCGCGTCGTCGCAACAATTGTGGAGATTCCGGTCTGGCAAGCTCAGCGTTGCTGCCTGACCCACCAAGCCCCAAAAGCCCGACAACCGCGTGCCCGCCGGACCCAGCAAGCCCCACGACCGAAGCGACTTGCCGGCAGACCCGCCGAGCCCCGAAGGACCCGGCAAGCCCTTGACCGAAAGCGTCACCAGACCTGCCACAAGCCCCGAAGGATCCAGCAAGCCCGACAATCCGCGTCCTTGAAGGACCCGGCAAGCCCCGACCCGCCGAGCCCTGAAGGACCCGCCAAAGGAGCCGGCAAGCCCGACAATGCGAAAGGATCCTGCAAGCCCATACCCGCGGAGCCCTGAAGGACCCGGCAAGCCCCCGCCGAGCCCTCAAGGACCCGGCAAGCCCAGACCCGCCCAGCCCTGAAACCCGCCGAGCCCTGAAGGACGCGGGAAGGACCCGGCAAGCTCCCCGGCAAGCCCAAACCAGCCGAGCCCTGAAGGACCCGGCAAGCCGAGCCCTGAAGGACCCAGCAAGCCCAGACCCGCCGAGCCCTGAACCTGCCACAAGCCCCAAAGGAGCCGGCAAGCCCCACAACGCGGACCTCAGACCCGGCAAGCCTCGAAGGACCCGACAAGTCGACAACAATTATGAAGAAAGAGTCCGACGACCGTTAGGCCGGCATTGGTTGCCCTGCCCCCGTCGAATGCTATTCCAGGTGCATCACGTAATTTGGAATCCTTTAAGGAGAAACGGAATGCCTTCGAGACCTCGCGAAGACTTGCTATGCAATGATTTTCCAATGCGCAGCTCTCTTTTGAAGGTACTTGTTCTTGCATTTTCCATTGTGTTGCTCCAGCGCACAGCCTTGGTAAAGCAGATGCATACCTAAATGCTCGCCCACCCGCCCGCCCCGCTGCTTTTACGCACACCAGCAAGCCGGGGTCAAGATACACATCCACACTCGCGATGCCTGTGGAGTTCCAGAAGTCGACCGACAGGTATCAACAAGAAATGGTCCTCATGATGCAAGAAATGGGGGCTTCCGAAGACCCTAATATAGTACCTTAATAGTAGGATCCTTATTATATGGACCCCCCAAATAAGGTGCCCCTAATTTTCGGAAACTCCCAAATTCCAAGATTCCGAAATATTGAAGGTCTCAGTTGGAAGACCTGGCGGGCGCTGGAGGCCAACTTCTCCAGAGCTGCTGCGCCGTCCTTCTTGGAGGAAGCGCAGTGCAAGATTTAGGGCTTAGGGTTCAGGGTTTGGGGTTTAGGTTCTTGAGGACTTCCCTTCAGCGCACCCTGCATATCGCAGAGTCAAAAGCTGCACCAAGCTCCAATATCCTCTGTAGCAAGTAGGGCCAGGATGCCACCATCTACCTGAGCAGCGACTTGGGTATTAATAGTACTTTCAAAAGAGGCAAGTACCGCAGCACGAGTCTGCAAAGAATTACGGAACGATCTGGGTGTGGCTGGCTTGCCTCATGTCAAGGAGAACGGTAGCACGCGAAGCACGTCCGTGCCAGCAGCCAGGGCGCGCAAGACTCAATAGTCTCGTCGCCGGTCTACGAGTATCACAGAAAGTAAGGCTCGTCGCTGGTGCTTGTCGTGAGCATGACTTGAATACCCACAGTCACTGTAGGTCACGCTACGAACGCCGTCGTTCTCTTTCCTATGGTCAGCAACAACATATTGCCACCCGGGTCTTGTTTACGTGATCCCATCTCATGTTCCTCTGATCGGCGGCATAGCCTACTCCGACTCCAGCTAGGCTTTGGGAGCTGTGCTCCTTCAGAGTCTGTCACACTAGACTGCTCTTGTTGAACTCGCTCTTCCGTCGTTTGCATTTCTACCCGGCATTGCCATGGATGCAACGCAGCGACGCATTGACGATCAGCAGGTGTGTCAGTGTAAGCAGGACGACGCGAGCTAGTGTGCCTTGGGAATCCCCCACTTTCTATGTTGCTCACGGAGCCAAGACCAGCCCTGTCGGCCCAGCAGTGCTCATTTGTCAGCTTCAAGCAAGAGGTCAGGTAAGGTTTGAGTTCTATGATATAACATGGCATGACCTTGTCTCCACCTTCTGAGGCGCACGCTCCTTTGTTGCCCAGCTGCGGGCAATGGCCTCCAGTTCTCTAATCTGGGAAGAAATCTTCCCTGCACTCAGAAGACGGAAGCAGGACTGGTGGAGAGAGCCCTGGTGCCTTCCGCCTTGGGTTTGGGTCGGAGTCCTTTCTGCTTTTGTGTCGGCTTTGACCAATAGGGGTTTAGGGGTTTAGGGTGGGTTTAGGGTTTAGGGGGTTTCGGGTTTTTAGGGGTTTAAGGTTTAGGGGTTGGGGGTTTAGGGGTTTGGGGGTTTGGGGGTCTGGCTTTTCAACCGCCTCACGGCTGTTATTGCGCCAAGGCACGGTAGGCGATACCTCGGCGCTGGCACTGGGCTTGAAGTGCGTTCCGCCTGCTGCTCGCGTCCGTTCGTGACACTCAAGACAAGCTGAGTAAAGGCGTTAGAGTCTGTTATGTTTTGGTATCTTATTTTAGACTATGCTACACGATATGGTACTATATTATACCATACTCAAATGGTCTTGGCAGGTGTCGTGATGCTTGTGAGTGATCTCTGGAGTGTCAACCTCTCGAAATATGGCCTCTTTTGGGAAGTTAAATGAACGAGCAGGTTAACGGCACCGGCATCACACGACTGACACCTGCAGCGTACCAGCAGAAACATGGCTTCCTCGATTCTGTGCTCTCGACCGAGGTGCTTGAAGTGCGGGAATTTGCCACTAGAGGGGATGCTGCGCACATCCACGAGCTCCTCCGCAATGAGGCACCGGGGACGTCTTGCTCTTTGCAAGATCCGGGAAGAGAGCGACTTTCAGGATTCAGTTGACAGCAGATCAAACTTCAGCCCTAATTGGGAATGCACCAAAAGGCTGAGTGCTTCCCCCGGTCTCGCTCGGCTCTCCTTGACATTGTGTTTCTCCAGAAGCCTCAAGAACTGGTCGGCCTCATTGTTGGAGTGGCCCACCGAGAAGAAGCGCCCCACAAGCCTCAAGAACAGAGAACCGGATTTGGATGCTACAACTCGGGGCGCACATTCTAACTCCCTTGTTTTGGCCTCGGCGCTGTTGACGGAGGATCCGGTGCAAGTGGCAGGATACCAGTACGGTCTGACGTTTTACAACTTGGGTGGTGGGATGCTGAGCACATGCTTTCACTGACCTGCGTTATCTGTTCAAGTGTTATTAGGAAGCATGTGCGCGATTCGTATCCTCCTCTGCGCTACTCCAAAGACGTGACTTGCAGCATTTGTGCTTCATGTGTGCGTGTGCGCGCATGTGCACTTGTGCGCACAGAGTGCTGTGGTGGTGCATCTTGGAGTGCCGTGTTTTCGGGTCGTCCGTTCTCGGGTGGGAGGCGTCTTCTAGATCTAAATGTAGTGCCAGGATCTAATTTACTAGACTTAGTAGGTTGTTGGAGGTCACTGCAGAGTTCGGGCTCTCTTTCACGGCGACTTGGGACCCTGGTTTCGCCGACCCCATCGACAGTACGAGATATCAATGTGTCGTGCTTTGTAGAGATACTTCCTGAACATAAATCTGACGAGCGATTTTCATCATGTACTGTCATGTTCTTACTATGGTTGCGAGCATTATTCTGATTGCTACAGCTACTACCACTGTTGCCGTCTTCGTCATCGTTATCATCATTGTTATCGTCAGCAACATCATCGTCATCATCATCATCATCATCATGACCATCGTCATGACCATGTTTATGTATACATATGTATATATATATATACACATGTAAATACATGCATATCACCTGGCCAACAGATTGGCGGGCCTTTCCAACTCTCCAGTCTGCCCTTGCGACTCGCCGGGGGAAGTCTCCATGCCGAGATGGATGCTTCTGCGTGTCTGCGGGTTCTCATGCTGGTGTAGTGCCATCCAGTGCCTGCTTGGTCTGAGATCCGATGCGGTGGACTACTCCTTCTTCTTGCGGACATTGATGGAAAGGCGCTAAGCAGATACATAATCGGGCCAGGTGCAATCTTGTCTTTTGCATTGAGCAATCCTGCCTCCAGCGGCGAGCAAGGTCCGAGCTCGGAGTGAAGCATTGGACGTGAAGTGCAGAGATCAGATGCCACTGTGCTCATTTGGCCAGGTATATCGAAACAAGTACATGTCGCGACGAGAGGCCATGCACCATCGGGAACCAGCTCAAACTCACACTTCCATCTTTAGCATCTTGGACAAGCTCTAATGCGGCCCCAAGAAGCTTAAGGCTTTGGGTCCCAAGGTCCTTACGGTGTCTCCTTATCAAGAATCGGATCTGAACCACTCCGGCTCTCCTGTTCTCCTTCGCAGCTTTCGGGCAGGTTTGGTCTTTGAAGTCTTTTGAAGTGTCCTGCCCTGCTCGGTCGCAAGCACAAAGTCCCACACAACTTAGTATATCATAGTATATTTTAGAATCTCATAGCATATTGTAGTATATCATAGTACATGATAGGTATATTGCCCGAAGATCTCATCCCCACCAGCTCGAGAGTACAGAATGCGGGGAGATGAGACTAATGGCTTCTTGGAGATGCCCGCCCAAATGATGGGCAACAGTCCGTGACATGCCGTGAACGACAACTTCATACTCGCTTCAGCTTGAACTGTTGATCGTAGCTGGATTCCTTCTCGTATGCATAGGTGAAACATTCGAGCTCCCGCAGTTTCCTGCATGGCGCTGATGGCTCTACTGCATTCTACTGCTCTGAATTGCCGCCTTCTCTCAAAACACGCCATTCGCCGATCTAAGCAGTAGTCGGGAACAGACTGTGTTCAAGGATGGAGGCAAGCAGTCGTGCCATTCATTATAACTCCCTCTATGGTCTCGGAAAGCGTCTCCACATCGTAGCGTTGCAGACGAACTAAGACATGAACCTTGGCATCCCTCACGCAGACGCACGGTGCATACAAAGGACTGCAACGGGCTTTGGCATAAAAAGAAACCACACTTCAAACGTTCGCTATCGGCCGGGAGCTCGAATCGACGAGGCCAACACCTCGCGGAGCTAGTGCCGAATTATGACGTGGAAAATTCGGAAAGCTGTGAAGCTTCGACGCTGAAGCTTCAGGCTTGAATTGGAGGGGGTAGCTGTTCGCGAAGCACATCTCGAAGTGAAAATCCTCCACGCTACGCTTTGCGTGGCTTGGAGACTAGATTCTGAAATCCGTCTCTCACGCCGGAGCCTGAGTATCTCTGACCTCGCAGGCGTGAGAAGTTTGAGATATCGCCCGTTGGATCGAGTTGGAGGAACTGCGCTGTGCCCCAGATTATCTTGCCATGCCCTGCCTCACTTCAGGAACTGCGAGAGCCACTGGAAAGCCTCGGCGTAGCCCATACCTTGCATTCGGCTCCATGGCTTAAGCGTACACACATTCGACTGTTCCCTTTGCTCACAGACATTCCATGCAGAATAGCGGGCAATGCCCGAGGAGGAGTAAGGAAGCTCTTTGCAAGTATGGACACCCCTTCGCTTCTGAGTACCCCCGCGCTTCACAACGCTGACCATGAAAAGCTCCACAGGGCGAACACTGCTGTCGCCCTTTTTGGCCTCGGGGTATCGGGGCTCGAAGCTCAGGTGCTCTGGGGCTTGGCCTTCTTCGGAAATTCGGAGGCAACGGCTCTTTCCAAATATCCCAGGGCCCTGTCGCTTCTTGAAAAGCGACCGAGACCCGCGCGTCCCGACCGTAGGTCATGTGGCTGAACAGCCTCAGAAGTGCAAATCCAGTCGCGATCACATCCTGAAAGAAGCCAGCGGCAACGAAAGGTCAAAACCAACTCACCTTCAAGGGCCGACTTCGCGGTATGGGTGGTTCTCAAAATTAGGGCCCCTTTTAGGTCCCCAATATAGCACGGCACCCTTATAAAAAAGGACCCTACAAGGGACCCGAATTTAGAGAACTACCCATATAGGTTTCAGGATGCAAAAGGGAACTGCAAAAAGGGTCGACCGGTGCGCTTTGGCAGTAACCATCCCAAGAACCAACAGAGACACTCCCTGGCGGCCCTCAAAGCACAAATCAGAACAGCATCATTGTTGCTGTTATTGTTTTTGCTGTTAATATTGTTGTTTGGCATTGTTACTATTCTTACTACCACTTCATTATTGTTACTATTAGTATTCTTATTCTTCTTATTATCATTATTGTTATTCTTACTAGTCGTATTCTTACCCTTACACTGATTACATGCTGCTTATAAATGGATACCACTTACTATTGCTGAAGCCCCTGAGGCTGCAGACCCCAGGGAGTTTCTGAGCTCATCCTCGGAGGCGGCTGTGGGGATGTCGATCTTGTTGCCCAGCCTCGGGGCAATGGGCTCTAAAGGGATGCCCAGCCCAGGGTTTAGGGTTTAGCATTTGGGGCTTAGGGTTTAGGGTTTGGGCATTGTGCCACGCTGCCAAGGAGGCGCGGTCCACGGGTTCAAGGAGTGAGCTTCCTGAATTCGTAGTAGAGGAGCTAGTTCAATACGCATTGCGCGGGGTTCCATACGCTACAGTGGCTCTGAGCAGCGCCCGGAGGTAACCCTCGAATCGTGCTAAGTCCCTGGCACGACGAAGGGAACGCTGGCCAATGCCTCGTTTTGGAGCGATGGAAAGAAGAAGTCCACCACAGTTCCCATTGGGGCTGCTACTGCAGGGCAACAAGGGTCCCCTAGCGTTTTGCCCTTCGTGGGAGCCATCATGGGAGCCATGCCGAAAACTTTGCCCAGAAAATCATCACACCCCTTTCCCGACGCCTGCTCGTTGAGCAACCCGTTCAGCTCCTCGTTGGCCTCCTGATAATAATAATTGGAATAATAATGATAATTACAGTAGTAATAATAATAAGAATAATAGGGTTTAGGGTTTAGGGCTTTGGGGCTGGATGTCAGGGTAGGGTTTTGGCTCAGAGAGGAAGAAGTCTCTTCCAAGACAGGTTCAGATCCCTTCTAGGTTTGATGCCTCGGCGGACAGATGTCATCAAATGTTTTACCCTTTCTCCAGGCCTTCAATGAGGTAATTGAAAACGATAATGCTTTTATCCAACACGCCTGGAAACGAGTACGGTCTGCAGCATCGACGAGGAAGACAATGCCATCCACCTGGGCGTTTCTTTCTCTAGGTTCCCCAGTAGCCCCTTCATAATAAGGGTACCCTTTTTCCTACTATGCGGCTCTAATAAGGGAACCCAAAACAGAGAAAGTCAAGCGGAGCTGGCCTTGTGCCACCCGTGGAGGGGAGCTGACTCACGGGCAAACTCTGCACATGAACAGAGCCCTGCATAAGATAGAAGCATGAATATTCTGAACCTTTGCCCCAACCCGGTTAAAATTATCAATGCCCCTATATTGCTGCACCTTCCCAAGCAAAACCAGGGCAACGACCGTAGCAAAGTAGTCCTCCAGGTGGCGGGTGCACTGAACACATAAGCACTATAGTACCATAGTGCTATAATGCCCCTCTCAAACTGATAATACGATCCAGCTGAGCCTCAAACATATCTTTGCAAGAGGGCCATTGGTTTCGACCGAAGCCATGGTGTTGATGGTCTATCTTTAGGGTTTGGGCCGTCCCAAAAGCTCTGGAGTCTGATCTGAAAACCAGACTAATCAATCTTGCAAAGGCAACCTCGAGTCACCGTCTCTACTCCGCGTCCTTCCAAATACGCCTTGCTGTTTCGTGGCCGCCCAGATCGTATGTGCGGAAGCGGATATTCTTGATCATTAGCTCCTCCGAGTGTGCTCATGCAAAGCGTCTTCAGATACGCTTGAGTTGAGCATGGCACGAGGATGCTCTGTGGCATGGATCAGACGAGGAAACATCACGTGGAAGTGTAGTAGTGAAGACTGTGTGCAACCTGTCAAGCCAGGTACAGTAACCCCAAACCCTAAACCCTAGTAACCTAGTAGTGAGCAAGACTTGGTCAGATTTGTACGTGAGCACTTCGGCTCCTCGGAGTGCGGATGCAGAGTCGGGACGTGCGTGGCGATCCGATCATCCTGGCACACCAAACTGTGGCAGGAATGAACCCATCCTCGGCTTAAAAGGCTGAAAACAGATGTCGGCAAAAGGTCGAGTTGTAGGAAGCTAAAGAGTCTTCCGTTCCCTAAATCGACGTGGCTGCGTCCTTCAGCATGTGGAGGAGGGTTGTTTTCCCGGCGTTGTCAAGTCCTGCTCGCTCATGCCTTATGCAAAATTTCAGAGACTTCAGCTGTAGTGCTGATCTAACCCTACAGCCAGAATGTCTCCACCTGGCCAGAATTAATGTGGACCATGGAAGCGTCTCTACGATGTTAGCCACAGGGCCTTAACAGACCAAAGGCTCTGCTCTGCAGTATGCATCACTGACCGGGCAATCCGGACACTCAGACCACATTCTCTTGATCAATCAATAAGCTCACACTGGGCGCTCCTAGGAACAGGATCTTCGCGTTCTTGTTCCCCAGCCCTAGGTAGCCCAGCACATCGAAGAACCTCGAAACGATGCAGGGCTGTTGAGCTTTTGAGGGGCAGGCGAGCAGAAGCAAGTTTTGAGGATATATGCTCTTCGGCAGGTTGGGCAGGGTGCACACAGCGAACCCTAAATTTCCAAGGGCTTAGGGTTTAGGGTTTAGGGTCATGCTAAGCATGTTCATGTGTCAAATGGCGACTGGCAAAGCTGTGCTGCGGCGAGGCGGCCAGTTCACGATGAACATCTCGTCGGGCTGGCCTTGGATGAGCGCTCTTGCGACGAGAGCAGAGAGCCTCAATCATCAGCCCCTAAGCTATCCACATGACAAGGCAGCCCGTGCGCCAGTCACTGTCAGACACATGCAACGACTGTTCCACTACGCCCCAGCTGAACCTTGCACCAAGGGCCAGGCAATTGAGAATCCAGGTTCGTTTGCACAGAAATCACCCACAACGGGAAGACTGAGCCATTCGCTGCAGAATTTCTCCGACTTCAATCTGTCAGATCTATATCTTATAGGGTTCAATTCCGGGTAAACTTCCTGCATACAGATGCAAGCATCTTCCGATTCGCCAAGCTAACGCCCACTCGCCGTTAGGAGTTTCTGCGTCTTTCAGTATCCCTGGCTGACAGTTTGACAAATATGAGCATCAAGGATGCAAGAAGCCACAGCCTTCTGACTTGTTCTTACTCGGGCACCCCCCCCATCTCTTCGAAGGCATGTATGAAGTGTCATGCGAAACGTTCAGGGACATTCACAAAAACACCGCATGTACACACTTACTTACGTCTGCAGGCATGCGCGAGGATTCAGGAAAGCGCACCGATCATGACGGCAGCTTCAAGAGCGAGTGACACAGTCAAGCTGGCCGAACCTCTTGCACTTCTTTCACCCAGCAGGAAAGCTTCGCTGGATCCATTGCGGCTTCAGAAACGAAACTCAGCCACGGTCCTCGCGAGGCTTTTGCTCGTGCACAGGTGGACCTTGCTTGGCGAGGTCGTAGCTTCAACAACTTTACAATTGCCATAGCATTAAACTGCAAACCATATTCAATGTTACAAGTATGAGCCATAAGAATAAGAATGATAAGAACAAGAAGGAGA
>CAJNDV010036548.1:0-18092 GCA_905221635.1 Symbiodinium sp. CCMP2456
GGGGGGGGGGGGGGTTCGTAGGGTCTGGGCTTTCATACTGTCTCTGGAGTTTCATATACAGTGTCCACGATTGTGTCATGAGAGTTTCATAGGGTTTCACATATCAGTTTTGCTTGCAGGGACTTGTGAGCGAGGATCTTGGATTGGGTACGTAGACGGTTTAGGGTTTGGGGCTTAGGCCCCTTTGTTGTGGGTTCCGTAGAGGGTTATGTACCCGGTCTTTGTTCGGGGCTTCTGAACCCGCCGAAATCTATCTCAGGCGCCATACGCATCCCAAGTCGATATCTATATATATATATATATGTATATAAATAATCGTATATACAGATATACTAATACACACGCATCTACACATGTATACGCCGATATACATGACATGAATACATATATGTGTTTCTGCAGTCCCCGTAATCCCAGTGCTCTAAGCCCTGAGCGGTGCAGCATGAACTCTGAACGTATCTGTTGTCATCCTGTCGAACAGGCAGCGCTGTGGAATCGGCGCCACAAACATGCAGAAGTTCCTTGGGGAGAGACACACATCCCCCGCCGCTTTACCCTACGCAGCACCAGCCCTAAACATGGACCAAACCAAAGCCAAACCAACCCGAAACCTGAAACAACACCTAAACCAAACGCCCGAAAGCTAAGCCAGACTGTCAGCCCTGTTGTGAAGAGGCTCTTTAATCCCAGGCTCCCAAACAACCGGCTACCCCGCCCCGAACGCGAGAACCCCACAGCCCCCAAACTCTACACTCCAAACCCCTAAAGGGTTAAACGAGCCCTGTTGGACCATGATAGTCGCACTTACATGAACCCCACTCAAGCATCCCTGAAGTAATTTTGAAACCTTGTGATATTCCAGAAAGTAAGTAACACTTATTGTGCTCAATACAGTATAGAATCCTAGAGCCCTAGTTCCTGTGTCGGGGTTCACAACGGTTTCTAAGGGTTCTGTCAGGCTTTGTATCGTTGTGTAGGGTGCGTCTAAGGCTTGACAAGTTTTCATAGCGTTTTGCAAGGTATCTTATGGTTTTGACAAGGGTTCCATGTGGCTTGCTGTCAGGGCTCCCTATGGAAACCCGCCCTAAACCTTACAGCCTAAACTCTAGACCCTAAACGCTAAACCCGAAAAAGTAAGGCGATGATCCAGCCCGGAGACGAGCTTTTCAAGGTGTTCTTGCGGGCGCGGCGGGAGGACGCATGCCCGGAAGTTGCTCGACGCCGAGTTTTGGACAACTTTTGGGGCTTGTAGGTTGATTTGGGGTGTGGGGGGTTCAAGGTGTTCGGGTTTCGGGTTTAAGGTCTAGGTTTTTTGAGTTTAGGGTCTTAAGAGTTTAGGATGTTGGTGTGTATGCTCGGCAGAAGTACTAAACCCTAAACCCTAAGCCCTAAACCCTAAACCCTAAATAGAGGGTGTGCAGCTGAGGCAGCCCATCCGCCTCCGGTATCCGGCCCTTCTGAATCGCCCTCCCGAAGCGTGGCGCCGATGATCGTGCCAGGACTTTCGGCATCAATCCTAGATCCTAAACCCTAAACCCTAAACCCTAAACCCTAAACCCTAAACCCTAAACCCTAAACCCTAATCCTAGAACTGCTGCTGCTTTGAAGCCCAGGCCCTCAACTCACCCCCAACATACTGAACCCCGCACTCTGAACCCCAAGCCCCAAACCCTAAACCCTAAACCCTAAACCCGAAACCCTAAACCCTAAACCCTAGCGGCCCTGGCGTCTTCCAGGTGCACCCGTCGAGATTCTGGCACAGGGCCAAGGGCCTGGGACCTTGGTTGCCCAGCTCGTGCACCGCGTGCCGGCGCTTGCCAAGGTGCCGGAGGTGCAGCTGCAGTTCCTTGGTTTAGGGCCTTTAGGGTTGTGGTTTGGTGTTTCGGGTCTGGGGTTTAGGGTTTCGAATTTGTTTTTTAGCGTTTATGGTTTGGGGTTTGGGGTTAAGCGGGGGGACTTGGGGATTCGAGTGATGAGTATTGGCCTGACTTCAGGTAAGAACTGGGGCTTGAAGTCGATGTCTCATTTGGCTTATGATGATGCCGTGGACGTAGAGGAGGGTGACGATGATGGTGATGATGATGATGATGGCGGCGATGCACAAGGCAACTTTGATGGCGATGACGAGGACTATATAGGTGATGATGATGAGGAGAATGATCGCAATCGCTCTCGCTTGTATGGTGAAGGTGACGATCATTGCTAGTAGTGATGATGCAACTTGTGTGATGTGGCAGTTCTCAAAGGTCTGCTGCTTATGACTACCACTGATTCTCGTCTTCTTGCGGCTGCCATCAGTCTTATGATTGCTCCTGCTGTTGTGGCTTTTGTTTCCACAAGGTGCCGCTTCTCTAGCCGTTTCTGCTACCCGCATTCATCCAAGGCTGGTCTTCAAGGGAATGCGGCCGTTGCCGCAGCTGCAGGTGGAAGAGGAGGCCGGTGGCCTCACTTGGATTGAAGATCGGCGAGGTGATGACTTGGGAGTCATGAAGATGCTTCAATACACATCGTGCATCTGTTTCTAGGACATTTTCAGGTGGGTAGTTACCGTTTTAGGAGCGTTATAGAAGGCCTATATACCTTATGGAAGCCTTATAGAAGCCCTATATACCCTAAACTCCCCACCTGTAGTTTCCCTTAACTGTTTGGTCGAAGCGGATCGCATCGCAAGCCGGTTGCCGGTGCCCTTGAGGTCGCAGAAGTTCGCCAAAGCGGCTGCGAGGTCCTTCCCTCGGCGGCGACGTCGCAAAACCTGCGCCATCTCATCGCGCGCGCCGACTGCGAGGCCTTGCCATGTTCCTAGCAGCCCTTCGCCCTAAACCCTACCCTGGGGATTTAGGGCCTAAAATTTAGGGGTTTAGGGTTTAGGGATTTAGGGGTTTAGGGTTTAACGTAGGAACCTGATTAGAAACCCCGGGTCTTTACTAGGGTTCTCAATATGAGCCGGGCCAGGGTTTCTTAGGTTCCTACATTAGCAGCCATGTCCGCCCCCCGAGCCCTCTTCAACGAACTAAAACCTAAACTCATCTGGCCACTTCAATCACAGATCTGGGCCCGCGTATACTTTTTTATTGTAGTCCTTTTTACAGCTATACCAGAACATGCCCCAAAACCTATTCTGATCAGTAAGGCTTAAACCCAGACTAGACCTGCCCGAATCCACGGGATGTTGGAGTCTCGGAGTCAGGTGCTGCACCTGGCGCTTCACTGCTCATCTGGCCAGGCTCTGTGCCAAAGAACGGTTTGGGGCCTTTTGAGGTTTAGGGTTGGTGGGTTGGAGACCAGGGACATGGCACAACCGCAAGCATTTTTGTCAACTATCAATGGGTATGTGGCGTATCACGCCCACTCATGTCCATACAGCCGGAAGGCTAGATGCGGGAGCACACACATGATAGGTGTGAGTGGCGGCAGACACTTGCGTGATTTTTCCTCGCGAGCCTTTCTGTACACACTTGCATGCGCCTCTGCGTTGGATTTGTTTTTCCCCAGCCACACAGAATTCTGAGACCGTCCTGCGCGACGCAACGCGCAACTCCCAAACCCAAGACCCCACCACTAAATCCGAAACCCAGGACCTTAAACCCTAAACATTAAACCTCAATCCCTCAACCCCTCCAACCCTAAACCCTGAAACCCGAAAGCCTTGAAGCCTTAAAGCCCTATCGCCCTAAACCCCCCAATAGGGGGGCAAAATTACCAATGCTATTGTGGGGGTTCCTTATTCTCATCACAGTATAATAACCCCAAAACCCTATTCCAATTATTAAGGCCCCCATATTGCACTAAATTCCGGTGTCTGCCCTAAAGCCCTAAACCCTAAACCCTAGAGTACCCTTTTAATTCCCATGCAAGAAACCCTCGTAGTTCCTTTAAAGGAACTAGAACTTAACCCTAAACCCTAAACCCTAATGTCTAAACTAAACCCTAAACTCTAAACTCTAAACCCTAAACCCTAAACCCTAAACCCTAAACCCTAAAATCCTAAATCCTCCCAAATCCTAATACTCCGGTGCCTGCCAGGCCCGACACCTCTTCCTCGAAGATCCCCAGGGCAAGGCTCACATCATGACCGCCGAGGCCACTTTTGGGGGTTCAGGGTTTAAGATTTTTGGAGTTTGGGGTTTGGGGTTTAGGGTTTGGGGTTGGGGTTTAGGGTTTGGGGTTTTGGGGTTTAGGGTTTGGGATTGGGGTTTAAGTTTCGGGGTTTTAGGGTTTAGGGCTTAAGGTTTGGGGTTTGAGGGTTTGGGGTGTAGGGCAGGGGTTTTGGGAGTTTCGGGGTTTTGGGGCTTTACGGTTGGGCATTTTGAGGGGACAGTTTTATTTTTTGAGGGGGGGTTTCGGGGTTTGTAAGTTGGGGTTTTGGGATTCACGGAAGACTCATGGAGCCCACTACCCCATTATCAAGACTCTTCCATCAAATGGATAGGATTCTTCCTAGGATCTATGGAATATGCATGAGGCTAGAACGCTTCCTAGTCAGATGGGGTTTCACGTCATGATCAAGCAATCTTGCTTGACTAGGGTGTGCTCTAGGGTTTTAGATATCTGGGCGGTCTGTAGGACTTCGGTTTGAGGGTTCAGGGTCGAGGACTCGCCCTGGCTTTTTTTCTTTAAACGTCGCTTTGCGACACGCGCCTCGCGCGGCAGATGCTCTCTCTTCCAAGGCCATCCCAGAACTGTCATGGTCGGTTCATGAAAACGAACATAAGGTAGCAACCAGAGTCTGAGGAAGAAAAAAAGGCCGTTGATGAGCTCTCTCGATGCCATTGGGAATTGGCTGCCCGCGGATCAATGAAGTTATAGCTAGCTCAACAGCATCTACAGTAGTAGCGACAGTGATGGGGGGGGGCAGCAATAGTTCGCAAGATGGTTGCCAGGAATAGAAGCAACAAGACCACCAGTTCGACTTCCGGAATCAGCAACTGGAACGTGAACTTCCCTCATGGGGTTGGACCGTTTGATATTTTAGAAACCTGAATAAGTACCAATATTATTGTTGGGATCCCTTATTATATTACTACTCTAAAAGAGCCCAAAACCCCATTCTAATCATTATGGCCCCTACGTTACCGCTAACCCTGATTGCGAGGATTTCCAGAGCCTCCTGACAGATGGACAAGCGTCGCAGTGCGTCAAGCTGGTGGTAAGGCTCTTAGATGTGTCCCTCCTGTGTCGACTAAGCTAATAGTAACTGCAGTACACCCTTTTGTAGCCCATAAAGTGTCAGAAATCCTCTTAGTATTCCTTATATTTAAATTTAACAACGCATTCTGGTCGGCCTGAGGAGGTGCACCTGACTCTTAATAACTAGAATGGGGTTTTGGGGTATACTATACCATAATTATAACAAGGAGCCCCAAAATAGTATAGGTAATTATATTAAGGCCCATATATTGGGCTGACCTTCAGGTGCTCAATGCGTGCCATTCCTTCGCAGTGGGTCAGCACTTCGTCCAAGCCGGGGTGAAGCACGTGGTGCCTGGGCCACATCTGCTCGACTTCTGCTAAACCCTAAACCCTAAACCCTAAACCCTAAACCCTAATCTTTGCTTGGGCAACTGAGAGCACAAACTCAGAGACTCGAGACTTCAAGCTCCCCGAATCGGGAGTCCCAAGAATGACATGCCCCAGTAAGCTTTCAGGGGTGTCTTCTACAATTACGAGAGTTTGTAAGCGCTTGGAGGTTTTTTCTACCTGAGGTCTGTGTGCAGGACGACAAGGAGGTCCGCGACAACAGCTGCCGCCTCTTTGCCCGGAACTTCTTCAGCGCCCTGAGGGCGGGTCGAAGCATCGGCGAGTCCTTCGGGTGGCTCGGCCGTCTGAGAGCAGCCGAAATCCTCACCATAGTCAGCTGACAGTCTGTTCCAAAATAGAAGTCAGAGATAAGAAGACTTCGTAATAAACGAAATCGAAGTGATACTCCCCTCGCTCATATACCTCGGCACCTCGGGTGCTGTCCATCTCCGCCTGGGCCAGAACCCAAGGTGCGGGGTTGCTTCCCTTCGCCACAGCTCGGACGGGATGTGCCAGAAGGATGCGGGCTCCTTCGTTCTCCTTCCGGAAGGCAGGTGGTAGGGTCTAAACCCGAAGCCCTAAACCCTAAAGGTCCGCATACCTTTATGCAGTTGGAAAAAACCCTAAACCCCAAACCCTAAACCCAAAACCCTAAAGCCCTGAACCCTAAAGGTCTAGGATTTCGGATTTGGAGTGGTGCTCTGGGCCTGAAGATTGAGAGCAGAGACTCGACAGAGCCCTCGTCCAGCCGGACTTGTAATAATGTAGTAGAATATGGTATAATATGTGCAATATGATATAATATAGTACAATATACTATAATGTAATAGAATACATAACCAACATAATATAAGGGCCTAAATAATTGCCAATACTAGTTTCGGGGTTCCTGATTATAGTTATAGTATAGTATACACCAAAATCCTGTTCTAATTATTAGATTATCAGGGCCCTTACATTAGAGCACATGCTGCGAGACCCAACTTCCACCAAGCTAGGCGGCGACCACAACGTTGTGCTGGCTGGTGTGGCTGCTACCTTGCCGAGGTCGCAAGGGGGTTTGTCATTCAACGAGCGAGGTGGGGGATTTTGCGTGGTTTGGAGGGTGTGTTTCTTACGTTCCTAAACCCTAAACCCTAACCCTAAACCCCTAAAGTGGGATGTTGTAGGATGAGGTCTATGTGCAGGCAGAGCATTCACTGTACTTGCGCAGACTGAAGGCTTCTATGCCCAAGAAAGGAAAGGACCGGTGCCGCAAAACCCCCAAAATGCTGAGTTTTTCGTGCAGGGCTTTCAATGAGCCCTGCTGGTCTATAGAAAGGGGGTTTATACTTCTTTCCAAAGGGGTTACTATACAAGGGATCTATATGGGTTTTCTATAAAACCAGCATGTCTTCAGACCCACCCAGTGGACCTCCAGAGCCCGACCCAAGCCCACAGAGCCCGGTAAGTGTCGGGTTTAGGGTTTAGGGTTTAGGGGTTTAGTAAGGTATCCCCTTGGGTTTTTCTTATATTTTTAGGGGTTAGGGTGGGTTTAGGGTTTAGGGTTTAGTGAGGTATCCTTTTGGGCCATCCTACCCGAAAGGTTCAGGCACTACGTACAGATGTCTGCATGATTAGCAAGAGTATCCCCTATACTCCCTTTGTAGTACTCCGACTATCACTTATAGAAACCCTTATTCTAGCACCTTTAACCCTATTCCCCTTATTTTTGGCTCCTCTATTCTGTATATTTAGCACCACAAAAGCAGCTCCGCGCCAGTTCCGCGTCACCGCGCTGGCTTCCTGCGCGGGTGGAGGACTTCATGGGCCGGGAGGCCCTGAAATCGAGTCGTGCAAGGGTCTTAATAATCTGAACCGGGCTTGGGCGGTATATTATATCAGTATTAATAGTGCTTTAGTTAAGTTTGAAAAGGGCTTGGGGGGGTATATTATATCAGTATTGAAAGTGGTTTAATAATTTGAATGGGGCTGGGGGGGGGGGGTATATTATATCAGTATTAACAGTGCTTTAATTAATAGTTTGAGAAAAGGGCTTGGAGGTATGCTATATCAGTATTCAAAGTGCTTTAATAATGTGAACAGGGTTTGGGAATATATCATAACAGAAGTATAGTACGGAGTCTTAAGGATGCTGCGCCATCATCGCCATAGTGTATTATGGAGGGTGCTGTAAGGGTATCAGAAAGGAAAAAGGCTGCTGCAGAGGGTACTACAAGGGTCGCACCATACATGTGGTTTCATCTTGTAGAATATTTCAGTGCTACTACTAGAGATAGGTACATCATATAGCATCGCAGGAGCATCTTCCTATATCTGTAGTCTTGCTTCCTTCCTTTGTAGTCTGGGTCTTGCATTGACCGCTCGGAGTCGTAATGCTAGTAATGAGCACGATGGCATAGACCTGGTGTTATGTTTTTACGTTGCAGGTGGACATCTGGAGGCTGCTGTGCCACTTGAAATCCAGGCCGCTCGTAGACCAATGGTTTAAGTCGTCTGATCGCCGTAGCTCTGGTAGATATGCAAGATAGATCACAAGAAGCGATCGTCGCAAAAAGCAGCTTCAACATAAACCGCCCTAGACCCCAAACACTACACCCTAAACCCTAGACTTCGGGTTAGTTGGTTCGAACGGTAAAGTTCGGCTCTGTGGCTTTGCTGACAAGCCAAAGATGATCCATAAACCCAACGACCCCAAACCCTACATCCCTGAACCATAGACCCTACAACCCTAAACCCTACATCCCTGAACCCCAAACCCTAGACGCTACAAGCCCGAAGAGCCCATTTGTCCTACCCCCGGCCCCGCGAAAGCCGAGGCGGCTCGTAACGCTGTCGGGGAGCAAAGGTATCTTTGGTCAATCTTTTGGATCCTTTTTGTTTTTCTCCGGTGTGGGCTTCCTAGTATTTTAAGACGGAATCCGCAACAGCAATCCTTTCTTCTTTCCTAACCGGGACGCAGGCATCGGGAAGACGGCGCTGATGGTTGCTGCCGGCCGATTTGTGCAGATGCGGCGCGGGGACAGCTTGCAGGATGGCTTTCAGGAGGTGTGGCTGGGTTGCAACTTTAGTCAGCCATTAATGACATCTTGCATAGACACAGAATCCAGTTTGTATGGTTTTCACTGTTTTAACTCACCGGCCTACGGTTGCATGGAAGCATTGGAAGAATGGTGGTGAGCCGAAGCTCTAAACCTAAGCCCTCATCCGCCAAGGTACTGGCTAAATGGTGGCTTGAATGCATTGAGCCGCGTGTGGAAAACCGACAGTGCCAGTCAGGGAAGGAAACACACTTGGCCCCAATGGCTTCACAAGTAGTTCGAAGCCCTGTTGTAATGAACCCTGCGCAACCAAAGCACGACCCGGAACTGTACTCTAATCATGCAGGCCGATGCCACCCCACCAAAACTCACACAACAGGCGTTGTGCAAGCATCGCTGTTTTTTTTTACGCCAGCGGATGACCATAGTCAGCTTACAAGTTACAACTGGTTTCTGGCCTTGCTATCATGAGGCTGGCCTTCCCCTGCCTGTTCTGTTTGAGAGGGGCCATAGGCCGTTGTGGCTTTGTTGATAGCGGCCTATCGGGGGTTGCCCGATAAACGCTTCGATGTTGGCCAGGATAGGATCCGGACCCCGATTTAATGTAGAACACCTGAACCCGGAACGCTTAAACCTGGGCCGAATGGATGCCAGGTGATATCCCAAGCAAGATCTCGGAGAGCCTGCAAGATCTCTTGCGCGCATTGCAGGAGGATCCGCAAACTCTTGACCCGAAACCCTAAACCTCAACTCTAAATCATAGGCTCGAACACGAATCTTTATTGCGGCGCAAAAACTTGCAACCTTATATGGGTATAGTTCTCTAAATTAGGGTCCCTTTTTTAGGGTCCTGTGTATAAGGGTGCCACACTACTTTAGGGACCTGAAATGGGACCCTAATCTAGTCTGCAGACCTACCCATATCCGAACTTCGTAGTGTTCTCCCATCACTTCTGAATGTTGGAACATCAGCATACCAGCCGCAGCATCCCGCGCACCACTGTCACAATGAGACTGATTGCGGTAAGCAGCATCTTACAGCAATAGAAACCGAGAGTAGTGATGCATGATATTACCAAAGAGCTACAGCAAGACTGCTCACAGACTTCGAGAAATGTCAGGAACAGCAGAAACCATAAGTAGTAAGAAGAGCATCACAGCACGAACCCCTAAACCCTAAACCCTAAACCCTAAACCCTAAACCCTAAACCCTAAACCCTAAACCCTAAACCCTAAACCCTAAACCCTAAACCGTTTCAGTTCGCCCCCGGGCCAGGACCCGAGCATACTGGTACTGGCGGATGTGCCGAGCGTCTCCTCCAACAACTTGCCTCTGAAGCAGCTGTTGGAGGCCAACGCGAAGGTCAGGCTCAGGGGTTAGGGTTTAGGGGTTTAGGGTTTAGGGTTTGGGGTGTAGGGGTTTAGGGTTTTGGGTTTGGGGTGTAGGGGTTTAGGGTTTTGGGTTTAGGCTTTAGAGTTTTGGGTTATTGGGCTTTGGGGCTTGTTATACCTCTACTTGTAGTAAATAGCCGAAAAGCCAGCAACCTTCCCTGTGCCTTGTTTTGTCAGGTGCGGTTGGTACTGGAGGTCGCAGATGCCTCCCCGAATCTAAAGGACCAGCTAGGCCGGGCCGACAGCTTTAGGAGTTTAGGGCTTAGGGCTTGGTTTGGGGTCTAGATCTAGGACATTTTCAGGTGGGCAGTTACCGTTATAGAAGGTCTATATACCTTATAGAAGCCTTACAGAAGCCCTATATACCCTAAACTCCCCACCTGCAGTTTCCTTTTACTAGAGTCTAGATAGGGTTCAGCGATCAGGTTCCAGGTGTGTCAAATTTAAGGAGCTTGGAGGGGTTTATGAGGCTACACAAGTTGGGTCCAGTCCGTTTTAAGTTGCAGTGCTGGATTTGCTTTGAGAGTTCAGGGTGTCTATAGGACTGTCGGCATTCAGGAGCTTTTAGGGCTTTAGTTTGCAGGCTTGTGGGGTTAGCTCGCTCAAAAAAGGATTTGAGCGTGGGGTGTGTTTGCATGGTCGAAGGGAGTGTTGTTGTGCACATGTTTGGATCACTCACCTCCCTCCAAGATACATGACCCCCAAAGCCCTAAAGCCTAAAGCTCTTGTGTCAGCTGTGGGCTCTAATTGCATAGTTTCACAAACCCTAAACCCTAAACTCTAGACGATGTTTCTCCCTGGCCCCCTCCTTATTATGCAGGCAGCCTCAATGTGAAGCCGACGAAGATGGAGCTGGGTCCGCTTCAGCCTCTTGCACAGGCCTGGAGCCGTTTTACGGTTTAGGGTGTAATGTAGGGGCCTTAAGAATTAGAATAGGGTTTGGGGTATATTCTACGATAATTATAATAAGGAACCCCCAAAACCCTATTCTAATTATTAAGGCCCCTACATTAACGCTGCGTCCCAGATATTACCAGACCCTGAGATCTCCGGCAGGGGATATTTGTGGATTCAAGCTTTCGGGATGGTTCGCTAAAGCTTCGACCTCGGCAAGACACCGTTCAAGTTGGCGCCTTCTGAAGCAGGAGGCTAAGATTTGAGTAGGAGTGGTGGCATCCAACTCACGCGATGCCCAGATCCAAACCTCTTCGTGCAAACGTCTCGCAGTCTCTGAATTCCTACCCTCAACAACACCCCTCCGGAAGAGCAAAGGTGCCTAGGGGGAATGACAATTCAAAGGATGCCAGACTTTCATGCCCGGCTCCTGGAAAGAGGGTCCGTCCCGAGCAGTGAGCATTCTGGCAGCCGTCTTGGAGGTTCCCGCTAGAGCAAGTCGTAGAGCAGGGCCGGCAAGCTCCATGGGTGGAAACGCGATCAGCCAGGCGTCGAACTGCCGTGTCAGTTTTAGTGTGTTTTTTGTAGGTATTTGCTTGAAGTCGAAGAGCGTGTTTGATGGGTAATGTAGGCGCCTAAATAATTACCAATACTATGGTTCCTTATTATAAGTATAGTATAATGGGCCCCCAAACCCTATTGTAAGTATTAAGGCCCCTGCATTAAGGTCATCTGAGTCCAGTATAGCATCTGATGCAGGTGGAGTCGAGCGAGCAGCTCGCACATGCGCCAGGGCAAAGTCGATCCGCTCACCTTCGAAAACTTGTCTCAAAGTATGCAGATGCTGAAGATTTCTATGCACTCTTCAACTTGCGCCGGTTCTCCGAAATCACGGAAGTAGAGAGCAGAAAGATCAGCCTTCGGTTCCACGCCCTCATGCTCCAGTGGCATCCCGATAAGAATGTAGCAGCAAGAAAGGCGGAATGCGAGATCATGACGGTGAAGATCCAATATGCTCGCAAAGTTCTGCTCGACCCAGACCTCAAAAGGCGCTACGACCGCGAGCTTCGCAAGCAAGCCGGTACCTGGAGTTACTGGGATTGGTATCTCCGTTGGGGAATCAACGTTGCCGCGATCGTGGGCGGGGCTACTTTGATTTGTTGTGGCGGTTTGGCAGCTTTCCAGACGGGTGGCCTTTCTCTAGTTGCTGCCTATGCAGGGAGTTCCTTGTTCATGGCTGGGGTCAAAGGCTCTGTGGCCATGTGGCGAGACGAGGACTGCAGCTGGGCAGAGTATACCAAGGAGTTGGGCGTCGGAGCGGCCGTTGGACTAGTAGGGGGAGCAATCTCCGTTGCTGGAGCCGGTGCCGTTGCTGGCTGTGCCGGTGCCGGTGCCTGCATTGCAGCGGCAGGCATTGGAGCCAGCACAACAGCAGCAGGAAAGCTGATATCAGATGGTGTGGATGTCGCTGTGACAGAGGGCTGGCTGGGAGAGTCAGTCCGAAAAAACATCACGAATTCCAAGACGAGCGAGGAAGTTTTCTGCATTGCAAATGCGAAGCAGCTCGCACAAACAACTGCCGTCGGGGCAGTAGCCGGCTTAGCTGCACAAGGTGTCGCCACCATAGCTAACGCCGCAAAGTCGTCAAACCTTGTAGATGATTTCGCCAACGCCGTGTCCGCCGTGGTGAAAGGACAGGACCCGGCAAGGCTGGCAGGGCTGTTGCCCCAGAATTTGGTGCCGCGGCTTCTGGGCAATGTCGTAGGTGCGTCCGCCGATGCTGCCACAGGCACCAGCTTTGCCGAACGAATCCGCATCACTGCGCCTGACGTTCAGAACAAGCTGGTGACGAGGGCAGAGGAGGCGCCCGGGGAAAGCCATGTAGACGCAAGAATCATGCGAACAGGCTAGTAACTTTGTTTTTGCAAGTGTGGCTTGAATCCGACTGTTGTCAGGCAGACTTCATTCTCTCACGTACAAACCTGCAGAAAGACTTCGCGGACAAGATCGCCGTGGCCGTGATGCGCGAAGGGTTCAAGCTCTGCGCCGACAATTCCCTACAAGGCACTTCAAGTAGGACGGAGGTAAAGGGTACGACCACTTCCGCTTGGATGTTTCAGGTTTCTGCATGATCTTTGGAATCTTGAAACCTGGGAAGCGACTCGAGTAATTAATCTGACTGACTGACTGAGCCATGCCTGCGTTGTTTTGCCAAACATATTGCACCTGGCAGGTGGTTGGGGTGGTCGTGATTGGCTGCGTCAATATGCAAGAGATGCAAGGAAGACCCGATTCGGGATACTGGTCTTGGAAGGGGGTCGCGGTTTCTTCAACAGCGCACCATGCTGCAGGGAGTTGTACACGGCGAAACGGGCAGGCGTAAATCTCACAAGGGTACACGGCACTTCCATCAACCGTGGCGAATATCTTTGGGTCATGTTGACTGACGAGGTCTTTCCGACACCTTCAGCTTATGAACAGTGTATGCGAAGGCGGCACCAGGATCAATACACACCTTATCATTACAAGGTGCCCAAAGATGGTGGAGCCAGCGCCAGTGGCAGTGACGGTTGTGGTTACTATACGTACTACTGTATTGTGCCAAGCGGTCGCGCTGCTCATTCAACAGGTGCTGACCGCCAACGGTTTTGATATGTTAACACGGGCCCCGGGCGAAGGGGAAAGACGTTCCCATTTTACCTGCAGATAGGCATTCATACAAGTTGAGGTACCTGCTTACTAAGTCATACCGGGTCCCCCAGCAGCCGAAAGAACGTTTTGGATTTTATAAGGCCGAGTGAGGCAAAGCTCGGCTTTCTGGATGTCCAGGGGTTTTGTTGGGTGCCAAGTCGGCCATAGTCGGTTCTCCTAGACGTTTTGTTCCGCTTTCTGGACATCGAATCAGTAGGGCCGCATAGGGCACCAAGTTATCCCAAGGGTAGCTCTCCGCGGCTGAGTTCTTATGCGAATGTGCTGATGGCGCGGCTAATCTTTCAACTTGAGTCTTCCACCATCCTGTCTTGGCATTGCCATGCACTGCCTGGGTGGATGTTCGAAGAAAAGTTGCGAAGTGCGTCTGTAGTAGGGCCTGCTTCTTTGGGAGAGAAGTTTGCGCAATCGCATCCTAGGCCATGACAGTGACTAGCTAACCCTTGAACCGCCCTAAACTGTGTAATTGCTAAAACCCCTCCTGACAGCGAAAAGGTTTAGCTGGTTATGCGGCAAGAAGGCATGAATCCTCTAACAATCGCTTAACCCTTAAACCCTAATCCCTACACCCTAAACCCTAAACCCAAACCCGCATAAAAATGCCAAAACCCCCTAAACCCTAAACCCTAAACCCTCTAGCATCCGGGCCTCTAAGCCAAGGCAGCCGGGGCATCGGGCCCCGCTTTGAAGCCCAAAAAATCAGAAAAAGTCTGTGCTGCTGCGAGAGCCCACCGTTAAGCTATGTGAATCCTATCTGCGACGCTCTGAAACCCAAGCAAGTATAGGGGCCTAAATAATTACCGATACTATTTTGGGGCTTCCTATGGGCCCCAAAACCCTATTCTAATTATTAAGTCCCCCATATGAGGCCCAAAGCGTTCAACCCTCAAGCCCTAAACCGTGAAGCTTAGCCGGACTCAAAGTTTTGAGCCCCTCAATCCCAATAATGTAGGGCCTTAATAATTAGAATAGGGGTTCGGGGCTTATAAGCATAATAAAGAGCCGTAAGGAATAATATAGATGACTATTTAGGCTTCTATATTGCCCGAACTTTGAAGCCTCAATCCAAGTTCTGAAAGCCCCAAAAGGGCTCAAGACAGGCGCGCCTGTTCCTTTGCCGTGCGGCCCGGCCGCTCTACGACTTCGAGTTGTCTGGGGAACCAGGAGAGTCTTTTGGAGTTTTTGTCGGCTGGAGGGGACGAATATAGAAGCCTAAATAGTTACCTATATTATTCCTTATAGGGCTCCTTATTATATTTATATTTAACCGGGCCCCGAAACCCTATTCTAAATATACATTAGGCATTCGGGCAGCGACAATCCGTCTTGGAGGGTGCGGCGAGCAGAACTTCGACCGCCCTGCTGTGTTTGTAGTTTCATGCTTACCGGTCTGCCTTTAGCCTAAACCCTAAACCCTAAACCCTAAATCCTAAACCTTTAGTCAAGCCCTTAAAGTAGGAGCCCCGACCTGATGTTCAATGCTTCGGACCTAGCGCTGTCAGTACGGTTAGGGTTTTGGGGAGGAAGGTTTAGGGTTTAGGGTTTAGGGTTTAGGGTTCAGGGAGTTTAGGGTTTAAGTTTAGGGAGTTTAGGGTTTAGGGTTTAGGGGACTTGCTTATGGAACATTCCCGTAGGCTGTATGCAAGATGGCCTCCAGAGCCTGAGTAATATAGGGGCCTTAATAATTAGAATAGGGTTTTGGGGTAAATTCTACTGTAGTCATAATAAGGAACCCCCAAAATAGTATAGGGAAAAGGTAATTATGCAAAACCCAAAACCCTAAACCCTAAACCCTAAGCTTTAACCCCGTTTAGGGTTTAGGGTTTAGGGTTTAGCGCCCTATGTTAGCTCTGCTATCTTCTGGACTCCTCGGATACATTCGTGTTCCGGATGGCAAGCTGAGTGGTTTGAAGGTTTCGGGCGTCGCTACATCTTCCTTGGAGGTTCAAGTCCTAGGCACTTTGTTGGGATTATGCTGAGATCCTAAACCCAAAACCCCTACTCCTAAACCGAAAACCCCTAATGAAACCCCCTGAATCCAAAAATGTACATACCGAGTCCCTGGCCCCCTCTCAATGCAGCCAGGAGCCAACGTGCCCAGCACTCCGCCAAAGATCGCCGAGGGCTTTGGGCAAGCGTTGGGGGATCACATGGCCGGTGACTCAGTTGATCGGTTTCCGGCTTGGGAGTGATGACTTTCGAGTTTTAGGGGGGGCTCGTAAGGGCTATAGGGTTGGTATCGGGCTCAGGCTGAGGAGTCTTCAGGTTTAGGATTTAGATGTTGGCGTCAGGGTTAGAGGGGCTTGAAGACCCTTGTCGAGCCTTTGGGGGCCTGGCATGAGGGGTTGTTGGGTTTAGGGTGTAGGGTTTTGCAGTCGTTTCAGGATCGTTGAGGGTTTAGACTTTTGGCAGGAAGGAGGAGCGTGGAGATGTAAGGTTGGGGTCGCAGACGGCTGAGCCAAGTCGCGGGGATCTTGGGCCAAATGCTGAGAAGGCCTGTAATGTTTGGTAGTTGCGGTTCAGGGCTGGACTTTATCCTCTGTGGGGAGTGTTCTATGTTCCCTTCCAACTTCCCACTGCGGGGTTCAGTACCAACAGGCCCAAGCCCCCTTGCATCAAGGGAGTCCCGACTCGGTAGAAGCGTCCTAATTCAATGACTCTACTCTAGACCCTGAACCCTAAACCCTCTCGCTTTGGCCACTGTTAAGTGCCACAGCTACTGCCACAGCACGAGCCGCTGAAGCCTACCGGTTCGAGGTTTGAGGAAAAGTGTGTCGGGCGTCAGATTAATTCTTCCTCTAGGTTTAAGGGTCCGGGTCAGGCTAGGCTGTATGGCTGATTCCAAAACTTCGCGATGCTGATAATGTACTGAAGTACACCCTCACGTACCAGAACATGCGATAACTTACCATGATTTACCATAATCTACTAAACTACGATGAAACAGACAGGATTCATATACTCTGTTGCATGTACTACAAGCTATGACTTATGACATAGTGGAATATGACTCTGGGCTCCCGGCCTGGTTCTGGTTCCCTCTACCTCTTGCGGTTTCCGTTGTCAGCATGAAGTACTGTAGTATTTAGGGTTAGGGTTTGGGGTATTCCCGTATCGTCCCTACAGAACTCTAGTAGAATGTGTCCCACAATCTCATGTTAATTGTTCAGGTCCTGCTGTTACACTGCTTCCGCACAGACGCTCCCTGGTTCAGGTCCTGGCAGAGCTTCCCTGGATGCGAGACTTCGAAGGAAACCCGTCACGCATCGTTGATGCGGCCCAAGCGCTGTCGGCAGCTGAGTGTGTAGCTGCGTGCAAACACACATGGCTCTCTCTCTCTCTCTCGCTCCGTATGTCTTTGTAAATATTCATGTATGTATGTATGTATGTATGTATGTATGTATGTATGTATGCATGTACGTACACATGTATTATGCGTACATGCATAGATCCTTACAAACTTATACAATAAGTAAATACATATGCACACACACACATAGGATATATATATATATATATACATATACATACACACATGAACACAATAAATACCTAAATGTGTATACTATATATGTATATTATGTATAGACGCATTTGTGGATAGATATGCATACACATACGTTAGCTGCACTCTGGCAATGGAATACATGCACTTCGAGCTACCGAAACCAGAAAAACCAACAACCAAACAACACCCACAGCACAGTAGTAAGTTCTTCTTCTTCGCAAGTGAACTCGCAGACAGCATGGTACTCCCCGGGTCGCCCAAGGAAGCCCTGGAAAGCGGCGAAGCCGGTGCCGCATCGTCTCGGATTTCGGGTAGCCCTTAGCCCTAAACCGCTAAAGCCCTAAACCTGTAACTGCCGCAAACTCGGGTGCAGTCTGAGGTTTAGAGCTTAGGGCTCAGCTTCGAAGGTGTTGGGTCGCGGCCGTTGTTTTCAAAGTTTGGGAAGCTTAAGCTGGCGAGCTTGAGGGTGTGTGTTTAGTGGTTAGAGTGCGCCTGCCCTGGCGTGTTTGTGCTTTGCCCATGCGAACTACTACATTTGGGCTAAACGTGAAGATTCCAATAATTTCCAATTGGTTTGGGACATTGAAGCAGCTGATGATATTCAGGGTGATTCTCCGTCATCGGAGACTGGACTCCCAAAATCTTCCGTTGCTAAACCCTTGCAGCCATAAACCCCAGCACCGCCCCCAGAGCTCGAGTGGCACCGATCGTTGCCAAGACTTTGTGTCGTGATTTGTCGGGAAGCTGCCACTACTACTGGATTTCTTACTGCCTACTAGTTATTACTAGCTACTACGTACTATTTAACACGTACAAGTTTCTAGCTACTCACGAGTTGCGACAACTAGTTACTACTACCACCACCACGACGACGACGAGTTTTAGTGCTAGTACTAGTTTACTAGTAGTAGTAGTAGTAGTAGTAGTAGTAGTAGTAGTAGTAATAGTAGTAGTAGTAGCAGTAGTAGTAGTAGTAGTTGTTGTTGTCGTAGTCGTAGTAGTAGTAGTAGTAGCAGCTGTACTGGTAGTGG
>CAJNDV010036549.1:0-19533 GCA_905221635.1 Symbiodinium sp. CCMP2456
ACACTCTCCAACTTTGCCAAAGGACCTTTGGGGAAAAAGCCCCCTGTATCCCTGTCCGACAATCTCTTCCACAAGAAACCATCGACGGAACTCCGCCCGACCCCGAAACCCTATATCCCCAAATCATATAGACGCTAAACTCTCATAAGTCCTAAATCCCTAGTCCCTGCATCCCTAAACTCCTATCCGTCCTAAGCCCCAAACTCTAAACTCCTATCCCCGACGGCACCTGGACCAGTTTCGTCAGCTCTTCGTCGGCCTCGAGGCCGCCATTGATGCCTTTTACTTGGAGGATCATGGCCGTTTAGGGTTTAGGGTTAGGTCGCATTATATGTAGCTTAAAGAAGGTTCTACGGGAGGTATAACTGTAACTATACTTACCTTGCTTATAACCCTACTTACAAAACCCCCTGGTCCTTTACGTAGGGCTTTGGATTTAGGGGTTTGGAGCGTAATGATTTAAGGTTTGAGGGGCTGCGGATTGAGATTGAGGGTTTGGGCTTTGGGCGTTAAGGGTTAAAGGTTCTGGGAGTTTGGGTTCAATCGTGTTGAAACGCACTGTTCAGGCCTTGCAGCTCGACAGCATGGGCTGGTATCTTACTTCAAGTGTCGGCCCTAAGGGCAGCAGATTCTGTTCCGTCACGCTTTCTACTGAATTCCTCAATCAATGTCGTCCCTGATGTCGGCTCCCTAAACCCTATAAACCCTAAACCCTGTGTACTTCTGGGCTCAGGTCCATCCAGACCCCGACCTCCTAAACCTTGTAAGCCCCGTTGGGAGGTCCGTGGCGATCGCGTTGGGAGCTTTGGGATGCACCTAAACCTTACACCCTAAACCCTAAAACCCTAAACCCTAAAACCTAAACCCTAAACCCCAAAACCTAAACCCTCAAACCTAAACCCTAAACCCTAGTTGAAAGTTTAGGGTGTAGGATGTCCTTCCGAGGCCCAAGGCCACAAGTTGCAAGTCTCCGTCGTCTCACTTGCAGACTGCTTCCCAGACCCCCGGGGAGGATCCAAAACGTAGCTCTTTTAATGCGGGTTCCTACAAAGAGCCCTTAGTAGTATGGGGGTCCCAAATTAGGGGTTCCAAACCCTAAACCCTAAACCCTAAACCCTAAACCCTAAACCACGTTCTAGATCCTCCCGGAAATCTGGGTTTAGACTTCTGGCCGCAGGTTGCGACTTCAGGCCCCCTAACAACTAACTCAAGACTCGAGGCCGAGTAGGGTTTAGGGTTTAGGGTTTAGGGTTTAGGGTTTGCGACTGGCACGAGCCCTGAACAATTCCCAACCCCCAAACAAACCCTACACCACAGACCCAAAGCTGGAAACGCGCAAGGTTTCACCAGCGCCAAACCCGCATGAAGCCCACCCTACCCGAGAGCCCAATACCCTCGGATCAAGGAATACACCTGAAATTGCAGGGGCCTAATCTTCTGATTTAATAAAATTCCTTAATTAAGCAGTATGGGGCTCTCTGGGTATGACCCTAAAGCCCGGAAAATGGAGCTGGAATCACAGGGACCCTGCAGCACAGTTTGCTCCCCTTTGTGGCAGCCCTATTCCATGATTCATTCTGACAGCATCTTCTGTTCATACTCGGGATTTTTTGTGCCATCTTCCATTTCTGAACCAGAAATGAACTATCCCCATAAGTCCCAAACCCTAAACCCAGTCCTAGACCCAAACTCTGCATCCTGACCCAGAGAGCCTAGTCCTCCGCAAGTCTTTCGCCTTCTTTGCGGAGTATTGGGCTCTCTGGATCAGGCCGCAGGCTTTGGGGCCGATAAGGCTATTCCCTGTGCCATAGAGGAGACTTCTGGTTTAGGGTTTAGGGTATTATAGAGCTGATACACGAGATATCGGGCTCTCTGAGGAACCCAGGAAGCCTTAACCCTAAGCAAACCCCACCCTTAGTGTCGGCCTCGAAGAGCCACGAAGTGAAGAGGAGTAACTCCGTCCTTCTATGGGCCACTTTCAGGGCCCCCCGAAAGGGTGGTTTAGGTTTTAGGTCAGGCATGAGGAACCGAGGAGCACACTCAGTAGATATTCTCACCACCACCAGCACCGGTGTGAGTCTTAATTGCTAACTACCCAAGTGTCTGTCTTGGGTATATAAGGCTTCTGATGCCCGGTAGCTCAGATAAGTTCGCATTCTGCATTGCAAAATCCTGCACGATGAGAGGGCTTTAGAACATCGGGGGCCCTACATTCTGCGGAACCCTACACTTGAGGATCCTTACTATAAAGGCCACCGATAAACTACCGCGAAAATTTTCTGACATACCGAACAGTTGAAAATGCTCGCAGTAAAGTACATTTTGACAAGCTCTACTACTAAATATTTTTAGCAGGAAAGAAATAAGAGAATGTCACCAGTGCATCGTCTTAGTATTCATCATAAAACCAGCAATCCAAAACCCTGAACACTACCGCCCTTACCTCAAACCCTCAGCCGCCCTATTAAACCCTACAGTAACCCTTAGCGCTTCACTTAGACTTACCCCTAGAGCCACCAGCCCTAAACCTCCGAGATCCCTGTACAGGAACCCTACGCCCCGACGACCTGGTAACAGACGACCACCCCAGTCCTAAACCTCGAAATCTTCTAAAACAGGGATACACAGAGCCAGAACTAAAGCTTGCTTTTAGGGTGTAGGCTACTAGCACCGGCCCACCGATCCCTATAAGTAAACCCTACATCCAAGTCTTGATTTCAAACCTCAAGACGATTGCAAGCCTCATTAAGAGTGGTGGCGGGGTGCTGATGGTGAGATCCCCCCGAAAAGCTCTTAATCCCCATCCTTGTTCTTGGCTCTGGCATCGGCTTTATGCTCCAGGAGCCACATGGAGACGTCGCGGATGCCTTTAGGGCTTCTTGTGTTACAGGTTCAGGGGTTTATAGGGGTTGAGTGTTTAGGGCTTAGAGTGTGTGTGTGTGTGTGTGTGTGTGATTTCTTGTCTGACAGGAGGCCCAGGTTTGATGTCAGGGTTTAATAGGTCCGGCTGCCTTTGGCTGTGGCTTGGGGCTTAGAATATAGGGTCTGGGTTCAGGAGGCCCTGAGGCTCTTGGTATGGGGCTTCTGGCTTTATTCTGATCCTTTATTGTCCCGATTCGGAATTGGAAATTTCCCATCGACATGCAGGACTTGAACAAAGGTTTGGTGCTTGTTTCAAGCTTGAAGGTGTATTGCAAAAGGTTGCTCGAAAACATGAGGGGAAACCACCTGGGGCCGCTAAAGTCAGTTGGGATCGGGGTGCCCCCACCCGAAGCCCCACTAACACCGCTCTTTTTGCAGAAACTCAGTTCACGGAAACAGCATGCCATGTCGCATCCTGCAGACTACAGGGCGAACTACGAGGGTTACACGGATGTCTGCAACAATGGCAATTATGTAAAAAAAAGTTCGCATCTGCACATTAATCCGCAACTCTGCAACCGGGTCAAGACGACGGCCTCAAGAACAACGATTTTGTCCACTTACTCCAAACTCTAAGCACTGCGACGAGAATATGCGGGCACAGAGACTAGGACTTCCACCCTTTACGGCTTTTAGCCATGTGTGGCTCCGGCATTCATGCGGCTTTAGTTGAAGTGCTTAGCCCTTGCAACGATGTACGTCCCCAGTTATGAGTGTGACAGTCGCCTTGGGTTGCCATGGTTGTGATTTCAGCAAACGCTGTACCAAGGCAAAGGCCCAAAACCCTAAACCCTTCTGCAGCTGGAGTCTGAGAGTCAGCCAACACCCTAAACCCTAAACCGAAAACCCTAAGAACCCCAAACCCTAAACCCTATACAAACACTAAACCCTGTACTATACCCTAGACCGGCAAAAGCACTCAACCCGAAATCTGCCGGCGCCCTAAGCTGCAACCACTTTTGTCGCTCTCGGGTCAATGCTTTCGGCCTCCAGATCATGAAGAAAAATCAAACAAGAGCCAGAGAAAACTCCAAAACACAAAGCTGCAAATGCCAAAATCCTTGAGGTGACGTGGGGCCTGGCTTCCGGCCCGTTTTGGAGCTTGGCTTGCCGAGCTTTGCGGTTTTGTGTGTTAAGGTCCATTAGGGTGTATAGTCCGTTATTGTATCGAGTTATAGAGAACCGGGAGACTGCCAGCCTGCATTGGTGGCATCGTGCAGCGGCTGGTAGTAATTCTCGTTCCTCGGCTGCGAAAGCTAAGAGGATGCTCGGATCAACTTCACCTTCGTATGGAGCACCAAATTTCATTTCAACCTGCTCCACTTCAACTTAAAACCCACAAAGCCCCAAGTCCGAAAAGAACATCATCCCACTCAGTCTGACACTCCGCAAAATCTGTCGCGTCTCAAAGGAAAATATCCTGCACAAATCCGACATCAGCGAGCCCGGAAACCCACCCAACCCAAGACAGAAACGAACGTCAGAACTGTCACGTACAGGCTTTCCCAGCGGTTCCCAAACCTGCATCCAACAATTTCCAGTCAAAACCCTGAAAGCCCTAAACCCTAAACCCTGAAAGCCCTAAACCCGAAAGCCTAAAAGCCCGAAAGCCTAAACCCCCGAACCTTAGCGCCGGGGTGCCGAAACGCCTTGGGCCCTCGACCCTTTCTTTTCCCAAAACGCTGGGAGGGTGTCCCCAAAGAAGTGGGAGTGATGAGATGTAGGTTTAGGGCTTAGGGTTTAGGGTTTAGGGTTTAGGGTCTAGGGTTTAGAGTTAGGATTACGGATCCCTACTACCATACACGTGCTCATCTTTGGGATTTAGCTTCATCCCACCTATTGGGTCCCGTCGAGTCTCAGATGTCTCAGGCCTCCTTTGCGGCTTTCCCAAAGGGTCCAAAGTAACTATATGGTAGAATGTAGGGTTTCTATATTAGGAATTGTAATTATGGTTTGGGAAAGTATCCGCCATAACAGTACCTAGGACCCTTTGGGTTTAGGTATGGGTTTAAGGGTAGAGGGTTACGGTCCTTTCTCGGAGGGGGCGGGGAAGGTTTAGTTGGGTTTAACAGCCCCACTGGGGTTCAAGGGTTGAGGGTTCCGGTCTTTTTTCGGAGGGGGCAGGGGGGAAGGTCTAAAATTAGGTTTAACAGATCATTGCCGAGTTGCCACTCCTGGCGGTTTTCGCCTTCGCCAGTGATCTTGTGGACCAGGCCTGTGGCGAACACATGTCTCCGCTTCACTTGCTGTAACGTGTTGCCTATAAACCTAAACGCTATAAACGCTATAAGCCCTAAACCCTATAAACCCTAACCCTATATATAACCCTACAACCCCTATAAACCCTATAAGCCTCTGAAGCTGTCTGAACCTAAACTCTGGTTTTCCTCTGTTCTGAAGCCCCCGTCTACGCTTCGACAAGATACGGGGTTTGGTTCTGTAGCTTTCCAACTATTCCAGAATCTCAGAAGCCCCCCTTGACTGGTGTAGATTTGAAGATTTCAGCGATTTCAGATGTCGAGTTTACGGTATTTTACGTGTTGCTCCCACCCGCCTAGCGACCAGGTCGCACTGCTGCGGGGCTGAGGGTTTAGGTTTTGACGGTTTTACACGGTTTGGGGTTCACGTTCGAGGTTTACTTAAAGTGAACAGCCAAGTGCAGGCGCTGACGCATTCACATCTTTATGAAGAACCTACCTGCCTGGTCATAAACGCACACACACACACAGCTCATGACTTGATGCGCATGTTAGCCGTCTCATCAATCACTCAGCTTTGCATGATGTGGTAGTGAACTCATTCAAGCATTCAAGCAGACATTTGTTGATGTACAAGGTCGTTTAGCCCCTGATATGATATAGCTCACGATGTTTGCATACGGTGCATCGCTGTCTGCTCCTTGACCCTCCCGATCGTTCCCACGCATCCATTTGCACTCCTTCCTTCACTCGTTCACGAATCGTACACGATCTGACTGCAGCATTGCGTAGCTCTGTTTTGGGTTGAAGTTTCAGACCCTGTCACTCCGACATCTCAAGGTTAGCGTTAGTACAGGAGCCTCAATAGCTTTGGTAAATAGGATCGGGCCTTGGGGTATCTAGCATTATAACTAGTACGGAACCCCAGGGAATATGTTGTCAATGTATCCCGACCTCTACCCGGACTCTTCCCGTCTATGTTACAGGAATTGTCGGCCAAGCCACACTGAGTGTTCACATACTCCTCCGGGGTCTTCAGCTTCGCCTGCGACTTCACAGGCTGTTGCTGTAGGATGCGTGCAGAAAATTGGAGTTCCCGCAAGACAGCAGCAGGAGATGGAACCATGGAAATCATGCCGGCAAGTGAGAGCAATGCTCATGTTGCTGCAAGAATCCTGGCAAGAAGAAGGATCAGCATTCGGCCTCTAAGACCTCTCCTGCATTCACCGTCCTGGAGTAACCTCTTAAGCAGATATCAATGTAAGAGTCAACAAACCTTTACATTGAACCTCAGGTTCCAGACCTGTATTCCCGCTGGAACCCAATGCTAAAATAATGTCATTTTTACCATTAGGCAGACATGCAGTGAATACGTAACAAAACCGAGGACTTACGGCAGACCTGAGGCAACTTTAACAGACAACAGTAGCAACACCTCGGGTATGCAACCACGAAGTCCACCATTTGGTCAAAAACCCACAAGCTGTAACCGCCAGGATTCCAAAACCTTAACCATGAAAGAACCCTCAACTGTACACGCGACCATCCTGAACCCATCCACACCCAATCACCTATGAGCCCAACCACGACGGCTATTCCCAAAGCCCTGAGAGAGCCCATAAAGGAACGCCTTCTAACTAAGAACCCTTTTCACCCCAAAGTGCTCGGGGTGCGCGCCGTCTCCACCACGTGCTTCAGAAGCACCTCCATGGCCGGTACCTGTGCTGTCTGGGGTCCTTTGGGGGATCCTGTGGTTTCGGGGGTAAGGATAAGGGTTGCTATGAGGGCTCCTGTAAAGGTTTAGGGTTTAGGGTTTAGGGTTTAGGGGTTTAGGGTTTAGGGTTTAGGGGTTTAGGGGTTTAGGGTTTAGGGTTTAGGGTTTTGAGGGTTGCTGCGAGGGTTCCTGTAAGAGCTCGATTAGGGTTTTTTGAGGGTTGTTATCAGGATTCCTTCATTGTTCCTGCAAGGGCTCGTTCCACAGGGGTTGCCATAAAGAGGTCCTTCAAGCAAAAAGCATGTCTCGAAAGGTTCCCTTAAGGGATCCTCTGAGGGTTCCCATGAAGAATTTAGGGCTTTAGGGTTTCAGGATGAAGGCTGTGAAGCTCTATGTTTAAGAGGATCTGCGGGAACGTTTGGGATTTCGGGGTTTGGGATTTTGGGCGACGTAGGTCTGAGCTCTCACAGTGTGCGAGGTGCGAAGCATGCATGGCCTGTCATGAGACTTTCATTGAGCTTTTCTTACGAGTCGCAAGGCGACGCGACCTCCACATTCACGCCGAGACGTCCGATGAGCACGATGACTGCCCAAACGGATGCCATACTTGGGTGCAACCATGACTCGATCTCACAGCTGAAGATGTAAGTCTGTGCTGCATGCACAAATCCAGCACGGAGTGTTGAATTCTCGACACCCCGAAGAATCAGCCTCACAAAGGTGTCTACTTGACACGGATAATCGCTCCAGCCGAGGTCCCCCGGAATCGAAATGGATTCCCAGACCTCGCGCGGGACGGCCGCCGTCAGAGCAACTGGGTCCCTGGCTCCAACCTGGCTTTGGGGGGAGCGACGCTCAACCTCCCGCTGCAGCAACTCGTACATTGAAGACCATCCTCCAGGGGACTTTCAAAAATGGGTGTCCATGCCTTTTGAGGGCGGGCCTCCTGACACTAGGGACCGTTCTTTGCATGTGTGTATATATGAAAAGTTTATCATATTATATTATACTATACTGTAAGATATATATATATATATATAATGTATATATATATATATATATATATTATACACGTACGTACGTACGTACGTACGTACCTACGTACGCACCTACTACCTATACCTACCAACCAAGCAACCTACCTGCCGACCTACCTACCTAGCTACCGACCTTCATACATACAGACATACATACATACGTACATACATACATGCATACATACATACATACGTACACACCATATATATATATATATCTATATATATATATATATGGAGCATATACACATACACACACACTCTCTCTCTCTCTAAATATATATATATATATATATGTATGTATATATGTATGTATGTATGTATGTATGTATGTATGTATGTATGTATGCATGTATGTAGGCATATATGCGCACGCAGCCATAGTTGTCGCTGTAGTTATATCATAATGCTGTGTAGTTTGCATGGGGCTCCCTTCTAAAACAAACGCTCCTGAGCCAAGGAGGTCCATCATTGACCAGGTGCGGAGAAAGCTTGTCATGCAGATGTGGCTTTCTTCTATGGCTTGCAGCTTGGCCACCTCGGCGACGGCATGGCTGGGATGTTTAGCATGGACTGCGGCCGCTATCAACAGCGCATTGCAGAGGTCGTTGCAATGTCCATCGGCTGGCAGATGAGATATCTTTCTCATCGTGGGCCTGGATGCGAAGTGGCGAACCAGGCCCTTGTAGTTGCGGCGGCCAAGGGCACAAAGTCTGTCACGGGAGCTGGTCGGATCCAACTGCGGAATATCCGGCAATCCATGCCCCAGCATGCCACCCATGTACAAATTCACAAAGCGCCGTCCGTCCACCTTTGGAAGACGTGTCACACTTGTCGGCTTCTTCACGCAGTAGTCCTCACCTTTTGCCCACGGAGAACAGGGCAGAAAAGTCGAATAATCCACGTTCCGAGGAGGATTGAAACACTGGTCTTCCGGATCGCAACCGCGCTGAAGCTCGGATGATGGTCCCAGCTGATCGGAAGCGCAGCGAGAGAGTTGCGGCCGCATCCAGGCGACGAGCTGACTGTCCCGGTAGCCACCCGGAACTTTGCGGGGGAAGCAAGGATGCATGTTTCGGATGTAGTTTCCTCTGTGCTCATGATAGCGCGTGCGGTTCCCGGTAGACTGAAAAGCCCGATAGGACCATGTGTATCCACGATAGGCTGCTTCCATGACCTCGTTGAGAGAACAAGTGGCAGCGGCGAGCATGGACACCTCCACGAAGTCTTCGAACACTCGAAAGTTGCGTCGCACTGACCAATGGAAAGCGATACACTTGCGGTCAAACACGGTGGAGCAGCTGAACATCCTCTCCGGCCGACAATCTTCATCCCCCAAGATCGGGGATGATACTGCCGGCTGCTGCACGAGTAGCAGACGCTGAAAGAACAGAGGCGCCGTCTCATCCGGTTCAGGTGTCAAGCCGATATCGCCGCAGCCACTAGGAGAGCATTCGGCCTTGAAAGTAAACTCACCGTTGTCGTCGGCATAGATGAAGTAGTGAAACCTCCTTCCCCGCTCCTTCTCCCAAACATCCCCCAGTTGCACCACTCGATTGTGTCCCCGTCCCGAGTCCAACCCGAGCTCCAGGCACAGACGTCGGATCTTTTCGGTTCTGGTGCTGCCAGAACATGGCCCAAAGATCCCCACCAACACGAAACTGTTCACGTTCTCGGATATGTCCAGAAGCCATTGGGGAATCTCATCATAGCTTTGACTCAGCCACAGGAAGTCTTCAGAAATCACAGGTGCCAACAATAAGGCAAACGCCTGCAGATAAAAGCGCGCCAAGCGCATAGCAGGGCAAGGGCAAACAGCTACCTTGCCCGTCTTCCCTCTTGCATGCCGGGCGATTTCTGTGTCGAGGCATGACAAGGCTGCAAAGCCATGAATGCTACAAACAACCATTCCCAACCAACATCGTCCGTAGTGACGTCATGCATAGCCCTGACGCTTAAATCCTGCACCCTAAACCAATAAGCCCAGATCTCAAAACCTCTGCTCAACTACACGTAAACCTTACCACACACCAGAAAACCATATACAAGACTATAACAAAACCCGTTCCGAGACCCTTATGAAACCCTTTGGAAAACCTTCTGACACCCCATAAAGAACCTCCAAGAAAGCCTTCAATACCCAAAGGCTCCAAACATTAACATGGTAGCTACTTTGTAGGTATTTGGCCCCAAACAGTATATGCTATACCATAACTTGGACCCTTTTACCCTAAACCCTAAAAGCCGAGCAGTTCAAGGCGCTGCTCCCAAGCCGGCTGCGATGTGGATCGGGTCCAACCAGGTCTCGTCCAGGCTTCCTGGCTGACGTGCTCTTTTGTTTTGTCGAGGGCTTCGTTTGTTTTTTTGTTTTGTTGAGGGCTTCGTTTGTTTCTGTTGTTTTGTTGAGGGCTTCGTTACAGGGCCCTTTTTTTCGTGCTTCCGCTTAGAGGCCTGTTAGGGCGGGCTAGGATTCTTTTTGCTTTGCTGAGGGCTTCGGGTTTAGGGCTCAGGGTTTATATAGGGTTTAGGGTTCAGGATTTATATAGGGTTTAGGGCTCAGGATATATATATATATATAAGGTCTAGGGTTTTGTTGTTGAGGGCTTGGTTTTTTTGAAGGGCCCTTTTCCTTGCTTCTGCTTACAGGCCCGTTAGGGCGGGCTAGGGTTATTTGACACTCACACTCGGGCAAGCCTGGCTTGGGGTGTAGGGCTCAGGGTTTATATAGGCTTTAGGGTTCCGGGTTTACGGTTTGCCTTTTCCGCCTGCCTCGAGAGCTGATCAGAATGTTTACTGCGTCCGACTAGCTTCTCATCAACGGCCTAGGGTCTATGGTGGACCTGTAGCGGAAGCGGGAGCGGGAAAACTAAATTATATTGCTTTATTAGCCCTTTCCAGGAGTCTCAACATGAGCTTTTGCGGGCTTTCTGGTTTTGTTGAGTCTTTGGAAGGTTTGGTAGGGGGTTTCGGAGATGTTGTAGGGTTTCATAAGCATTTCATAGAGGTTGTCAGCAATGGCGGTACTTTCAAACCTAGAAGACCGACAACCTTGCCCACTCAACCCAACACCCTCGAACTAAAATTCCCGAATCGCTGTTTGTTCGACCCAGGCTCTCCACCAGAAAAGGCTGGTAAACCGCTGACCCAAATCCTGAAAATTGATCTCCATACTGACGTAGGTTCTCCAAGCCCTAGAGCTAACTCTACAATGGGGTTCGTAAAAATGGAAGCAGTGCCTTGTTAAAGTGATCCTAAAACAAAAGGGTCCCAATCAAGCATAAACGTCTAGCAGTGCTTACTTTAGGGATCCTTATAATGAAGAGGATCCTGCTGACCTAACTACTTCACAAAGGCTCTACCATGGCCAGTCAGGTGGCCGTGTTTTCTAAACCCTAAACCCTAAACCCTGAACCCCCGCACGCGCCGCGCGCCTGGCCGCGCTTGGTACTTTGCCTTGGCGAAGACATCTTCGGCGCTGAGGTAAGGCAAGAGCCTGGCGCGGCGGTTTAGGGTTTAGGGTTTAGGGTTTAGGGTTTATAGGGTTTAGGGCTAAGGGTTTTTGGTTTAGGGTTTCGGCGCTCACACTCGGACGGTTTAGGGTTTAAGGTTGCAGCGCACGTATTTGATGCTGGCTCTACCTGTACAAAACGGCTGGCTTTGACAGCAGAAAGTAGCTCTTGTGCTACAGGTACTATTCATGCTGCACTGCACGGTGTACGGTACGGTGGTGTTTGAAAAGTACTGAGTAGCCGCCTAATTACAAAACGTATAGGCGGATGCCATACGACATGGCAGCATAGCAGATATGGAATGCAGCAACGCCTACTAAATGCAGAGAGACTGACTGTTTAGGCTTCCATTCTTCTTGGTTCGGGGATGCTCGGGGTGCCTGAGCTTACCAAAGACGTCAACCTCGGACTGCAAACGCCCGAAGTTAAGAGTCGTGGTAGGGCTCTGGATTTGAGGACGTCCGGGCTTCAGGCCTTGAGGCGCCCTAAGTCCAAGCAGAAGGAAGTGCCCCTCAGTTCCCACATGCGCTCTAGATTCTGCCAGGTCCTTATCGTGGGCCCCTTTGACCAAGAGTGAAACTCGTCCCCACGGCCTCATACTATGAGCAACATGAACACACCCCACCCCACGGAACGCAAAGCCCATTCATAAGCAACATGGACAGACCCTACGGAACGCGACACCCATGAACAACAACAGTGTGTAGCTGCACTATATACGGCGCATGGCCTGTAATCTTAGCGCTAGTATGTAGGGATCCTGAATATAAACAGGCTACCAGAGTAATCCCTAGTTCTCTGAAATGCCCCATCTGACTCGAGAGAAAATCAGAAGCCTGAGCGCAGGAGTTTTGAGCTCACGGGGTATCCGGGTATCCCATTGCAGACACCCTAAAACCTGGAATCCTGGAACCTGTGTTCCTTAACCCTATAAATCTCTCTTACCCTCAACCCCCAAACCTCAAACTTCCCAAAGTTCAGCTTACTTCCCCAACTAGCCAGGGAAATAAAAGGTTAAACTTTCAGCTAGCTACTAATCTATAAGAACCCAAAAGATTGAAGGTTGGGTGTTGGAGAACTCAGTCAGAACCCACCTCTCCACGGCACTGCTTTCGCGCAGTTGCGCCGACACCCACACGGCAAAGTGCACCACCTGCACGCGCCTTGGAGTCAGGATGCTTTAGAAACTCTTGAGAAGCTCACCAATAAAGCCCCATGTGCCAGTTTCAGTAGGGTGTGCTTGGGGATTAATTACTATAGGCGCGTGAATTTAACAATGAGAACATGGTATTTTGGGGAAAAGATATAAGTCTATAGTGGGAACAGGAATCCGCAAAATAGTATTGGCAGTTATATGCCCTTATATGAAGCAGGCATCTTCCATCAAGTCAGGAGGCAGTAGCTTCACGACCTCATTTGATTCAATCGTCTAGCAAACGGTGATACATTGCGGGAAGACCAGCAACAGAAAATCCGACCGCGGAGACTTGACTGCCAGCTAGATCCGGATTTGGAAACAATCACACTCTGAAGCCTTACGCCGACACCTAAAGGAACACGTCTATGTACGCCCTACACCCCAAACCCTGAGCAACTTATGTTGTGGGCCTTGGGGTGCTTGAAGGTGGACTCGAGAAACAAACCTTCAAACCCGTGGGCTGCAAATGAAGAGCTGAGTTTAGGGTTTAGGGTTCAACCCCCCTAAGCCCGAAACCCTAAAAGACTTTTGGAACAGGCCTCGTTGTCCAGCAGCCCTAAACCCTAAGACCCCTTAAGAAAGGAAGAGGCTTGAAATATTCCTGAATTCCCTTTGGGACCCTGAGACTTGCGAGATCATATAGGCTCCTACACAGTGTCAAAACCCCCAGAGGCCGTGAGAACATCAAGAAGGATTGGGGGTATAGTAGACTATGCTTCTGCTAAGGAGCCCTGAGGAATAAGGTCGATTATATAAATCCTGCATTACCCATACTAAGTAATATACCCTGTTCCCATAGCTTATTTAGGGTCCTTAAGGTAATGCAGGATTTATATCATCAACAGTCGTATTGGTAATTCCCTTTTCTTACACCTGACCGGGTCTCTGCATATGCCAGGAACCGAGGCACCGATTGGCAACTCCGTTGTTTGAACCCAGGCTCTGATCGAAACCCTAAACCCCTAAACCCTAAACCCTAAACCCTAAACCCCTAAACCCTAAACCCTTAACCCGTAAACCCTAAACCCTAAACCCCTAAACCCCTAAACCCCTAAAGCCCGCTCCTCCAATCAACTCTGGAGCCGTGGTGCAAGGGCCGGCCCTTATAGATGATGACCGAGTTCATCTCTTCACTTGTTCCGCCTGGCAAGGTTTAGGGGTTTAGGGTTTAAGGTTTGGCCGTTTAGGAGTTTAGGGGTTCAGGGCTTAGGGTTTGGCGTTTAGAGTTTATCTTGGAGTTTAGCAAATAGTAAAGTTTGTAGAGCCTCTCAGGACAAGTTTAATCAGCTGTGTGTTCGGATGGAGTCTGAGGGTCTGAGCGCTTTAGGTCTTCAAGGGGGGTGGAGGGTAGGAGAGGGGCCTGGGGTTTAGGATTTGTGTTGGGGCTTCAGGGGGCGGGGAAGGGGGTTGTGGCTTAGGAGCAATTTTCCTCTGCTTTGTAACTTGGGACGACGGAGACGTTGTTTCCAAACTCCGTTGTGAGTTTTTTAGGATTTAGGGTTCCGGGCTTCGGCCCACGATTCAACGGGCAGCCCTGGTTGCTGAATCCCCTTGCCCAAACAAGTTAACCGTTCAGCCGTTCAGCTATGGTAGGGCGGTAGAAGCGCAAAAAGGTAATGTACAGTACAGGTTGTAGGTCTGTCCCCCAGGCCTGACATCTTGATCACCAAACCTTACGCTAAACCCCAACGTATCCTTTTGGCCTCGTAGCCTTGCATTATCCCGTAATTTTTCTCGAAGAACACGCAGAATCTATGTCCCACTATGTGACTTTCTGAACCGCAATAAGCGTACCTCTGCGCTTGACACTAAAATGGGGGATGGGGGATAGCAGCCTTTCTCTCTGTTACTGGACTCAAGTCTGGGCAACACTCAACCCTAAGGAAGATTCCCGGCTATTCAACCCGTTTCTTGAAAAGTCTTTATGGTAAGTGCCATAGATGTAAGGATCCCGATCACCCTCATTCGGTTCCATTGCGAATTGAGAATGAAACGAAGGTCAGCGGTGACCTAAACCCTATAAACCCTATAAACCCTAAACCCTATAAACCCTAAACCTAGATTTCAGGTCTCAGGGTAAAGATGCAGGGCTCTCGGCCTTCCACTGTCGCTTTTCCGCGCAGGGCGCAGAGAAGCCTCGGGCTTGGAGCACCCCAAATCCCAAGCAGCTTTTTTGATCTTAGTATTGTTTTTTCTTCTCTTCTTCTGATTGCTATTGTTGTTAGTGTTCTGACTCTACTGTATGACAAAACGATTGTTGCTATTCTGAGCTTTGATCTTCCAGGGGTATGCAGTATTACAGGCAGGACACCCCTGCTCTGAATGGACAAGCCAACACCCCCTGCTTAGCCAGGCAATATCTCTGAGATAACGGGGATGGCAGCCTCAATACGATTTCAGGCGTGTCGCTTAACCAGATTGAGAGGTATGGGTGTATTGCGAAACCAGGAATTTGCTAAACAAAAAACAACACATGTGTAACATTTTCCTGCTGCGTTAACTGCCTTGTCGAATATGACTACACAGTTACGACGACGGCTACAGCGATGGGGGATGCTAGGGGTACTGATTGAGCTCTCGGAGCTGCTGCTGAATTTCACAACAATCGGCAGGACTACTTGTCTGAGGCACTTTAGAGAACAAAAGGAAGCCTCAAACAAGAACAAGGAAAGTAAATACGCCGGACTCAGTGATCACCCCGAAGTCTTAGCCCGAAGGGGCTTCCCAATGACGACGATGGCGCTAACTAAAAATCCTAAGGCCCCCAGCCGGAATCCTGAATAAGGGTTGAAGATTTTTAATGCAGTTTAGGGTTTCGGGTTTAGGGTTTGAAAAAACCCTGTAAGGTTTTCAAGCCCAAATTAACACAACAAGCCCCGGCGGCCTGAGCCCAAGAAGCCAAAAAAAACCCTCTACGCCGCGAAGTCCTAATTCTCCCTTATAAAGGTCCATGCGCCCAAACCGTACATACTTTGGCCTTAAAGTAGTTCCTATATAGGTACTTTGAGCCCAATGTACATACTAGATGAGTACATGGACCCTCAGGATCTCTCAACTCTATGTGCCCTGCAGCCGAAGCCTTTGAGCTTAACCCCCAAGCCTCGAACATCCTTTAAACCGCCAGAACCCTCAACCCTAAAAGCCCTAAACCCCAAACGCCAGACTGCTAGGGTTTGAGGGGCTGTACTGTCGGGGACTTAATAATTCTAACTAGAATAGGGTCTTGGGGCCCACATATTTTACTATAATTATAACAAGGAACCAAACAAAAATAGTATTGGTAATTATTTAGGCCTCTACATGAAGCCTTCAAAGTGCTCGGAATCCTCTAAAACCCTAAGCGGAGCGACTCCTCCATCGCTGGAATGCCGAGGCGCTTTGTCCGAGCCCGGCGCACATTGTCTATATCCAGGCCTTCGTGCTCTTTTGCGTTTAGGGAATTCGGGTTCGGGGTTTAGAATGGTTTCGACTCAGTATGGTTTAGGGTTTGGGGTTTAGTTTATGAATTATATGCCTTCGTGCTCTTTCGCGCTGAGGGTTTCAATTTCTTGGGGTTAAGTGCTTGGCGGGGTAAGATCTCTGGGTCCAACCTGCTATTCGGGGTAAGTGCGAGTTTCCAGAGCAACTTCTACATGCGGGCTGCACTCAGCAAGCTGGAATGCTGGAGCATAAGCCTAAACCCTACCCATAGGCCCCATAGTTCTTCTTTTTTGGGATTACCTTATAGGATTCTAAATATGAACCCCATAGTAGTCCTATGGGTAAACCCTAAACCTGTCTGATTACCCTGAACACTTTTGACACGCTTCGCGATGCCCCGCCCTGCAGCCTTGAGGGTTTAGGGTTCAGGGGTTACGGGTTTAGGGTTTAGGGTTTCGGGTTTAGGGTTTCGGGTTTAGGGTTTGCCTAAGGGTTGGGGTTGCAGTTTATCAAGATTAGGGGTTTGGGATCTGGGGTTTAAGCTCGAGAGTTAGGGTTTAGGCTGTGACGAGGTAAGTAGGCTTCATCCATGTTCATCCGACAACACTCTGGCGGTTTGGGTTGTCTCTCCGAACAGTAACGAAAACCTGGCCGGCACCCTATGCCCTGATTGCTAAACTGACAAGGCATGCTCCGCAAGTCAGGGACTTAACAAAACCAAAACCTCAATACCGTGGGAATCGCGCCCAACCCGTCTTAGGTTTCAGAAACAAGGGGCGATCGTCCATCTCATCTGCAGAACCAATGAGCTGTTCCTGGCAAGCGTCCCCCCCGGCTCTAAGATCTCCCATGAAGCTCAGACGCAGCTCCTTTGTTGGTTACCTTGGGACTAGGAGCAAATAAGGGACACACAAAGGCCGAGGACTTGTTTTGCAAACGGCCCGTGCCCAGAAGATGCTGGAAGCTGGGGCTTGGTAGAAAGTCCTGAACCCAAAACTCCAAAACCCTGACAAAGTGGTGCTCCGGCTTTAGATGTCAGTGATCTGCACGTCGGGCAGGTCTTCAGGAATTCGACTGTTGCTCTCGGGTAGTTCTAGTACCGGCCATGTGCATGCTTGTTGTTCTCGGGTCCAGCATGACAATGACTACATTATCCAGTCCCAGCAAGCCCAAGACAATGCGCGTCGCCCGTCTCCCTCAACCCAAAACTCCCTGTCTTGCTCTGAAAGATTCCGCAAGCCAAGACGTTGACATATTACTGCGGGCCTGAACGATTGGCAATCTTCACTACAATGCCGTAATATAGGGGCCTTAATAATTAGAGCAGGGTTTTGGGGCCCATTATACTATGATTGTAATAAGGATGAGGAATATACCATAATTCCCATAGTTTAGGGTCCTTGAGGCAATGCAGGATTTATCTTACCAACAGTAGCAAAGCACCTAACCCTAGTCCATCTTGCTTGGGCCCAGGTGTCGCCTCAAGGAGGGAGGGGCGGCGAGTTGCCAAATCGAGTGAAGAACGGAGAGTTTCGATAACATATGGAGAATAGGGTTCCTGTAAGGGTTCCTTTAAAGGGTTCTATAAGGGTTTAGGGTTTAGGGGCCGTATTCAATTAAACAGGATTTTGTGGTAGCTTAATACTATAATTATAATAAGGAACCACCCAAATAGTATTGGTAATAACGAAGGCCTCTAAATTATACATGCCGGCAGACCTCCAAGAAGTGGATGGGTCGATCCGTCCGGATACTGAAGCCTCGGACGTGTCAGCGCTGAGAGTAGCTTCAACAAACAACTCCAGGAGTTCTAGGTTCCCTAGGATTTGTGAATGATTCTGCTGGGCTTTCAGAGGTCTCGACAAGGCTAGAGAATGTAAAGGATCTGTTGGGAGCAGCAGGCGGGGATATGTAGTTCGCTCTGGAGCGGGTCATAAACGTTCGAAGCATCGGATGGGTTTTCATTTGATTTCGAAGTTCTGCTGCATGCATCCGGGCACTTGTTACTTGTTGGTCCGGCCAGATGTTGTTGAGGGCGTTGAATGGGGCTTGGTACCTAGGGCTTTCCCGACCTCAGTCAGATTTTTAGGTCGTCGTCCTACTTCAATCGCGAGGAAGCATGGGGTGGCTTGAGGCAGTAAGGTTGTGGTTCAGGATTTGAGTTGAGGGTCTGGAGTTCGTGGCCGAACGCTCAGGTATCTACGGGTTGGGGCCTCGAGACATGCGTAAGCAATCAGAAGTGTTGTGCCCACATCCCAAAACCCAAGTTCTTATGTCTGATGAGCTCACATACAGCACGGCCGGCTGCTCAGGGAATCGTTTCCCCAGAGGCGAACAGCAAACGAAGAGGGGCTTTCGGGTGTAGTGGGACTACGGGATCGTTTCTTTCATTCAAGATCAAGGTTTCAACTTTAGGGAGTACCCTTAGACCAAAGTACCATCTGCGGCAATTGTACATTCAGTACTACTACAAGCAACTGTGTACCTGTAACTATCCGCAAGATGTAAATATATATATATATATATACACGTATATATACATAGGTGAATTTAGGTACATATCCTTTATTCACTCATGGGGCCCTTCCTAAACCATGGCACAGAATTCAAGATAGAGAGCCCAGTTACACCACCTTTTCCACAGAGCCGATCCGAAAGCTCCAGATCATCCGTTAGAGAGAAGGCAAACACCCCAACCACTCTCTACTCTAGCCCGGAATACTGACTATTGACGACTAGTCAGTCTCAAATCAAGGTATGATGAGGAGGTTCTAGTTAGCCCACCTCAAACCCTAAACCCCTAGCCCTACTAGGACCCAAACCCCCAAGCACCCTTAAAACATGCTGCAGTGGCTTTTTGCAGGTTTACAGAACCCTTATAAGCATCAAATAAGTAAACCCTGCCTCTTACAAGCCCTATCAGCCAGCCTGTACCCTAAGCCTTATAAACCCCAAACCCTCAACCCCAACCCTTACATACCCTACACCCGGAAAGCCTTGTAAACTCCGCATATCATAAGTCTGTCAGCGGGCCTCTGGATCCAAGGCTGCGGGAACCCATCCCACGACTGTGGGCCTGGGCTTTAGGGCTTATAAGAGGCTTTAGGCAGGGTTTAGGGTTTACGGGCTGGGGTCTAGGATTAGGGCTTAGGTTTAGGGTTTAGGTTTTTTTTTCCCTCTCGCTTTGCCGGGAAGGGTTGAGGCTTGAGAGTTCAGGGTGGGATTTTAGGGTTGAGTCTTGGGAGTATATGGTTGGTAACATGCCGACCCTGCCCTTCGTGCTAGTGCCACTTTCTGTCAACACGATACTGAAACCCAGCATGATTCAGAACCTAGAGTATGGAACCTAAAGCCCTGAAGTGGCGCCCTCCCAAGAAAGCCGTGGATGCCACAGATTACTAGAAGTGGCATGCCCTTACCGGCTCACTTTACTGCTCAGTTGAAACCGAAGCCTAAACTCCCCACCCGAGACACTACAAACTGCAAAACCTAGACCTGAATCCTGACTCTGAAAAACTAAACCCTAAACCCTAAA